>MJUU01034184.1:54937-70844 GCA_002080025.1 Modiolus philippinarum
CCCTATGGGAAATGTATTCAAAGATCTTCTACAAGTCACCAAATTTGATATGAATGGTACTGATGAAGTGCTGACCACGTGTCATTACTTTTGGTGCCGATTTCTCATCCAAGACGACCGTAAGAAGGGAACTTATTTACACAGATACCATTTAAGAAATATGTTGAATGGATTTAAATAAAACCTTGCATGATTGTTACTTATGAGTGACTGACCAAGTATTTTTATTGTGGAGTTGATTTCTCGTCAAAGTTGCCACTAGCTTTTAACACTGAACCCTTTCGGAAATGCAAACTAATTTCTTCTACTTAAGATTCGCTTAATGGATAAGAAATAAAGCCACAACTAAAACCAAACCCTACCATTGTGTGGAAATGTTTGTTGTTAGCATTATATCATAGTTCGTCAACCGAAACTACAATGGTAGAAAACTATACCCTTTAAATTGATGAGATTTTCCTATAGTTCAGCACATTTGAAGACCCCATGCATCCTATCATACTGAAATCTGCAATCAGAAATATATATCTTTGTGCCTATTTTTTAGTTCGCCTCAACGAAGTTGAGGGGGACTATTGGAGTACCCCCGGCGTCCGCGTCCGTGTCCGTGTCCGCGTCCGCATTTGGGTATATATCTTAGTAACTATGCAGTGTAGGTTCATCAAACTTTGCATGCAGGTGCATCTTGGGCTAACTCACAGCCTCCAAGAAAATTAGATAATAGTGTTGCACACAGCTCTATATAATATGAATGATAATGTGTTGGTAAGGTGAGCTGCAAAGGTAGAATATATGATTTTCATCACTGTTGGCATTCGGAATCATATATTCTACCTTTGCAGCTCACCTTACCAACACATTATCATTCATATTATATAGAGCTGTGTGCAACACTATTATCTATATACCTAATGTATCTTACCTGTTGCAACATTATCCTTCTTCTACCTATTTCCTACCCACCTAATGTTCATCGTGTACTATGTTACAACTCTAGATTTCCTACGAGGAGGAATGAACCGGTTACCGAAAGCTATATTTTTTATATAGCCTAGGTGGCCGAGTGGTCTAGGGCGCTGGACATAGTGCAGGCGGTGTTGCCATAGATGACAACAAGCAGGGGTTCAAATCCAGCCGAAGACCTTGCTGGATTTTCCGATGTTAACAGGTTTAAAAAGATGGTTTTCATCACTGTTGGCATTCGGAATCATATATTCTACCTTTGCAGCTCACCTTACCAACACATTATCGTCCAAGAAAATTAGGTCTCTCTGACCTATAATTTCCACTTAAGTGGCTTGCATTCAAATTTACATTTCAGTTCATATCTCAGCTACTATACATGGTACAATAATCTAATTGTGCATATGCATGCATCTCTGGTGGTAGGTCAGCATCCAGGTAAAATTAGTTCACTTTGACCTATATTTGGTGCATGCATCTTTGATGGTAGGTCAGCATCCATACAAAATTAGGTCACTTTGACCTATATTTTCCGCTTGAGTGACTTACATTCAAGTTTATGTCCGAGTTCAGATCTCAGTCACTGTGCATGGTAGGATCATCTAACCTTGCATGTGCATGCATCTTTGGAGGTAGGTCAGCATCCAGGCAAAATTAGTTCACTTTGACCTATATTTTCCGCTGGAGTGACTTACATTCAAGTTTACGTCTCAATTTAGATCTCAGTCACTGTACATGGTAGGATCATCTAACCTTGCATGTGCATGAATCTTTGATGGTAGGTCAGCATCCAGGAAATATAATGCCAATTTGACCTACATTTTCCATATGAGTGACTTACATTCAAGTTAACGTCCGAGTTCAGATCTCACTAACTGTACATGGTAGGATCATCTAACCTTGCATGTACATGCATCTCCGGCGATAGGTCAGCATCCAGGCAAAATTAGGTCGCTTTGACCTATATTTTCCGCATAATCGACTTACATTTCAGTTAACGTCCAAGTTCAGATCTAAGTAACTGTACATGGTACAATCATCTAACCTTGCATGTGCATGCATCTTTGACGGTAGATCAGCATCCAGGCAAAATAATGTCACTTTGACCTACATTTTCTGCATGATTGACTTACATTCAAGTTTATGTCCAAATTCAGTTACTGTACATGGTAAGATCATCTAGCCTTTGTATACATGCATTAGGGATGGTAAATCAGCAACTTGGCCAAATTTGGTTTCTGTGTCCAATTGCCATAACGAGGCGAACTTTGTATTCGTTGATTATCTATGTTTTTTAGTTAAGATTTGTTTGCTAATTGAATCCACATTGCCACCCAAATTAATAAAGAAGGCGATCATTAGATTAAAAGAATACATGGAAGCATATATGCAATTATGAAAAACAACTCACCAGTTTGTGAGAACGAGTGCGTCGACAGGGCAAGCGTGAATCAGCCATCACACGAAAATGATATGTCCAAAGTATATTCGTAGACAGGAAGAATAATCTGATAGTTTAAAGAAATTGACTCAAGGCTAGATCCAGTGTGTTATTCACATCAATGTGTGTCCCTATTTTTCTTTTTCTGTGCCATTCTTTTATGAGAAGTCTTGGTTTCTTTGTGCTTCCTATATTGTCATTGTGTATGGAATGATCTTTTTACATTGGCAGTTCGGTTCTCACTTATTTTACATAAGTATGTTGCGAAGCTGTAAAATTGTACTGGTAAACCAACTCGTCATAAGTACCATATAATTTATTGTTTATTTCAAGCGTTCCTCTTCATAACTTGGAGAAGTAGTTTTCTGGTTATATTTTTGTGAAGTCCCCGTATACGGAGAATGCCATAGTATACCGTATCGGCTGAGATAAACATACATCGGAGCAGAAGCGAAGTTACTAATAGTGAATGAAAAATTAACGAAGCGAAAGTGGAACGCATCACTTCTGTCATAAATGCTAGTTCCAAATCGTTCATCTATGTCCATTTCAAGAAACAGGTTTGAGTATGAAACCGGGTTATAGTTTCTACAATGTCTTCACTTCAAGTTGACTTGGATATTCAAGATACAAGTACGCCTGGGTTGTTTTGTCAAAAACATCAAAAGATATCGAAATGTGAAATTAAAGAACTGAAAGTAATGTGCTCTTTCTTCTTATCTGTAAAAATGACTTCATAAGAGTGCAAAACAAAGGTAATCAAGTAAGGTTGAACAATTGGTACACACTGGAATATCGCTTGTGTACTGAAATATCAAACCAACTAATTCGACAAATATATTGTCGATCAAGGAGTCAATCATTGTGATTGAATTTGTTGTTCAAGGAAGTAAAATTTTATCAGTAGATAAGTAAATACAACAATTTATTTTCACAAAGTTAATGATTAATAAAAGTTAGAACCCACCTAAACGCATTCAAACAAATATTTTGTGTCCGCTTCCCATTTAATCGGAATAACTGATGTGAAATAGTGTCTATCTATCTTAAAATGTTCATCAATACGCCGTTGACGATCAACTGACTATTAAACATCATTAGTTGCTAGCAGAGGTTAAATTAAGGCAAATATCCTTAATACTAAAATTATACAATTTATAATTGTGACGTCAACAGTTTTTTGTTGGTTCACTGTGTTATTGTTTTTTATGGCGTACTGTTTTACTTTTGTTTTTGTTTATACGTTTATACTTTTGTGGATAAAGATATTCTGAAACAAGATCTGTCAAAACTAGATGAATGGAGTAACACCTGGCTCATAAAATTTCACCCAGACGAATGTAAACACATGACTATTAGCAGAGGCAAGAATACACAGGAGACCAGCTATAAAATCATGGGGCAAAGTATTAGGAAAACAGAGGAAGAAAAAGATATTGGCGTTATAGTTGTTAACAATCTGAAATTTGAAAAAAAACAACACATAAGCGAAATAGTTAATAAGGCTAACTCCATCTTTGTTGTAATAAGAAGATCATTCATTCAAGAACTTAACTCTGAGACATTTATATCACTCTATAAATCTACTGTACGGTCACAACTTGATTATGCAAGTTCTATTTGGGCACCATATCAGAGCAAGCTTGTCGACAAAATTGAACAGGTCCAGAAGAGAGCAACAAAACAGCTTACGGGTCTTGGCCTCTTACCCAGATAGATTGAAAAAGCTGAAACAGCCACCTTTGAGTTACAGAAGGGTAGTAGGGAATGTGATTGAACTCTACAAGATCACAAAGGAAAGACACGACCCTGCTGTCACAAATTGTATAAAACTCATTGAGGGTACAAACATGAGGAACTATACCAGGACCAATGAACTAAAAATTATTCAGCAAAGACCAAAACTTGAAATTTAATGGAAGGAATTTCGTCACTAAAAGAGCGTCGAAAATCTGGAATAAACTGCCCGACGACGTATTTAATGCACCATCCATAAACAGCTTTAAAAACCGATTGGACAAATTCTGGGAGACTCCAGAAATACTATATAATTTTAGAGCAGAAATAATTTTTTTTGCAAGGACGTCACGGACGAAATTTGAATTAGCAGAATAAGAATTAGAGCCTTTAGAAAAGGCTTCATCCGGAGCCTGTTAAAGGAATTTTCCTTATGTATGCTTATGTATGTATGTATACTTTAACGTCCATTTGGTTTGCCTCAATACTACCATGTTTTCTGGAATTTTGATTTCCGATGCTTCGCTATTCTTTCGCCGATGTATTTATAATCCGACTGAAAATGATGCATACAAGGTATGGCAATATTGGAAAACATCGGACGGAAAACAGATATACTTGTGAGTTGTACATGTGAATATTCAGTTTTCATATCGTAATCGTTTTTCTATTTAGAACAGAACAAAAAGTAAACGGTCATAATTTCAAAACATAATATAACTTATAACATAAGTAACATAAAATGAATACTGATGATACTTTCAATATCTGTTTTGTTTTACTTTGAACACAGCAACACAAGCCCAACATAAATAAAGATTCCTTCTTTGTATAATTTGATTTATAAAGTACTACAGATCCATAAAATTACTGAAACACGAATCTACCTTACCAAGGAGTGAACGAATCTACCTTACAACGTAAACAAATCATGAAAGACGATGATCAGAAGAAATCAAGACGCAGTTGGCATTACAACACAACACATCAATCGAAACATTGACAAATCTATTTTGATACAGGAGAGAAACAGCTAAACCAAACGTTGTTAGAAAAAACTCGGTGTAATTTAAGCGATTTGTTTTATTTTAAAGACGCATATTTATTGGGTATCAATTATTGTTTGTTTGAGGAAGACAAAACTCTGTGTAACTTTACTGAAAAAAATCAAACGAGTCAAAACACTTTTAAACTCTTGGGCATACAGAGAACTTACATATCTCGGAAGAATTACTGTTTTAAAAACTTTGGCCCTCCCAATTTTTGTGCAGTGTTTTACCGTGTTACCTAACCCCCCGGTTCATATATTTAAAGAAATTCAAGATATCTTCTTCAATTTTCTATGGGATGGTAAAACAGACAAAATTAAAATGAATGTTATTATAAGATATGAGAATGGTGGCTTGAAGATGCCACATATAGAATCATTTTGCTATGCGTCAAAATTTACATTGCTCCATAAACTTCTTGATTCTCTTAATTTCTCTCAATGGAAAATTTTACTGTTTGGACAGATCCAAAAATGGGGTGGTGATAAGATATTATAATAAGGAAGGATTAGATATCCTGGCAAGAAAATTAAATCCTTTCTGGAGGGATATCCTTGTAAACTTCTCTAAACTTAAACAACAAATTCACTGTACAGATGCTGTTGATATCCTGAGTCAACCCATATGGATAAACAACAATTTAAAAATCAATGGAAATGTGTTTTTTATCCTTCATGGTGTGAAAATAACATTAATGACATTGTAGCAGATGATTATAAATTTTTTCATGGGATGAATTAAAAATCAAATTTCATCTTCAGAATAATTTCATGCAGTATAACAGTGTATTAACTGCTATCGCAAGTTCTTGGAAGAAAATAATTTTAGAGGGAGGAAAAATTGACGATGTTAAATGTAAATTTATACAAAAAATTAAGAGGGAATCAAAATTATGTAAATATTTTTATTCATTATATATTGAGAATATCAAAATGGGAAAATGAATTACAATTAAATGACCGAGAATGTTTGGATTATTTGTTTCAAATTCCTTTTCAGTAACAAAAGATTCTAAGCTTCAGGCTCTCCAGTTTAAATTACTACATAGAATTCTTCCAACAAATTCCTTTTTGTACAAGTGCAATCTGAAAGAGACTGAGATGTGCTCCTTTTGTTTTGACACAAAAGAAACACTCAGGTCTAAATCATATCTTTTGCGAATGCAGTGGAGTTAAAAACTTATGGATGTCATTGGAGAATTTATTGAAAACTATAGGGATTGATTTTTCTGCAAATGCACAGACTGCCATTTAAGGATTTCAAGATGAAAATCCTCAAAATGCCATGTTAAACAATGTTTGTCTTATATTAAATTATTTTATTTATATGTGCAGATGCAGGGGTACGGATCTTTCTTTTTGAGGGGGACTTGAATTCTTAAAATTTTCTGTTGCTATTGAAAAATTAGCAACATACTATATGACCCCTGCACAAAGAGTTTTAGTCAAGGAAAAATTGGAATTTTTGGAAGCAGTACTCAGTGGTTAATACGTCATTTATATTTAATATAAAATATTTTCCTTTTCTTTTTTGGAAAAGATTGTTAAACTCATAAACTCACGGGGGGGGGGGGGGGGCNCAGTTTTTTGCAGTTGTCAAGTATATGAATGGGTAGATATTTTTGACATCATGTATGTTAATGGGTCGTAAATTAACCCCAAATGGCCAGAATCTCTACTGGTTGCTGTAATTTATCAAGTATTAATTATTATTTGATGTTTAAGAACATTCCTGCTGTAAAATTTATGGTTTTCTTACTCCAATTACACATTTTTACTATACAGTTGGATTGGTTATTTTAAAAATTTACTCTATGAATGGGTCAATATTCTGTTGGGGGAACTATATGAAAGGGGGTATTTTCAAAATACCAGCGACAGGCCTGTACCCAATTCCATCAGAAGTTCACCCCCCGTGATTAAACTAATATCAATTGTCAATATCCCTTATGTAACTCTTATTTGGTGTTTTGTATATGTGTTGTACATGTAATTATCTGTGAGCTGTCTTTTTTATCCATTTATTGTTCTGAAAAATAAAACAATTACAAAAAGACGCATATTTATTTAATCAAAGTACACACTGGAGCTACCAGTTCATGTATATATATCACTGGAAAAACCAGTTTATGTACGTAATCAACAACGGACAGACAAGTTAATGTATAATATATACAAATCAACATAGAAACCAGTTTATACTTGAAATATAGATCATAAACGTTTCGTCCTATATAAAAAAACAACAGACCTGTGTAAAATCACCACTCTAAAACAAGATGTTTGTTAATTGAGAAAAAAATAAAGGGCTACGCTGATCGCAGCATGATACGACCGCAGCATGTCGAACACTGAAACTTGAACGAGTGTAATTCAAAATGAATGAGGACACAGTAAAGAGCTTGATACAGTAATTAAATGAACACAATAAAGAACTAGACCTAGTAATTAGCTGCACACAAAATAATGCAAATATGAAAATTAGCGTTAATGATTCCTTATATAGATCGGAAATGGTAAGAGGTATATCAAATTGGTCAGCGGTCAACATACTACTTTTAAGAATATATTAAGAGGAATCCGAAGAATTGAACCCATTAAAATCCAACAAAAAATTCAAGGATTTTACATATTTTGAAAATTTGAGCACCTTTGACCCCCTTTTGCTTGGAAACGGCAAGAGCTGCACCAAATCCGTTGACAAAATGCCAAAGCTTACATTATATCAAGAGGAATCAGACGAAAAAAGCCCAATGAAATTCTAATGAAAAATAAATTTCGAAAAAAAATGCAACTTTGGCCCCTTTCACCCCTTGTAACTGTGAAATGGTAGGAGCTACTCGAAATCCGCTGGCATATCTTTGAAAGCTTATATCATGAAGAATCTTAAGAAAAAAAATCCCTTCGCAATCCGATGAAAAATGAAGATTTCACATATTTTGAAAAATTGCAATTTTGACCCCTTTGACCCCTTGTAGCTAAAAAACGGTAAAAGCTACGCGAAATCCGTTGACATACTACTGAAAGCTTATATCAAGAGGAATCCAGAGAAAAAAATCTAATCAAAATCTGATGAAAAATAAAGATTTCACATATTTAGAGAATTGCAATTTTGGCCCCTTTGACCCCTTGTAACTCAAAAACCGTAAGAGCTACACAAAATCTGTTCGCATACTACTGAAAGCTTATATCATGACGAATCAAAAGAAAAAAATCCCATTGAAATCCGAAGAAAAATAAAAATTTTATATAATCTGCATATTTGCAATTTTTGCCCGTTTGGCCTCCATAACTCGGAAAGGAAACATATTATCAAAAATCTGATGGTGCAGCGCTCTATTTATTTTTCATAAGGAATCCATTGCAAAAAACGGCATCAAAATCGGACTAAAAATAAAAAAATAAAATTTTTAAAATTCGTCCCTTTTGGACACCATTTATCTCATGAAAGGTACATGCGACGTGAAATCTGTTGACATACTACTGATTGGAAATTAACTCAGCAGCACACTGAAAGAAAACCCGATAATTAATAAAAATTCTACAGCTAAATAGGTGAAAACACCCAATTTTGCCCTTTTTGGCCCTTATTTTAAAAACGGGAGGACCATAATGACCAAAACCGATCCACACCTTTCTTTTGTGCCAAGGAACATTGTGTTAAAATTTCATAAGGACTGATCAACTTGAACTTGAGTTATTGGCCAAAACTAAAAGTGTCTCTAGACAACGACGCCGACGACGACAACGACGACGACAGCACCATACCTTTATACGACCACAATTTTTTTTGCGGTCGTTTAAAAATTACACATACTCTTAACAAAATAATCAACTATACATTGTAGAAGCTCATAACATGAAAAACATCAACATTAAATTTTGATAATCAAATAAAATATTTATCGTTAAGATTTAAAGAAAGGTATAAAACGGATACAATTAAAACACCAGTTGTAAATATATTAATTTGAAAACTTGAATTAATACCTAGACGAATAAGTAATTCAATCTTACTTCCATTATTTTCTGATCTGCTGAGTTTTACACAAGACTTGCTAGGCAGATGATTAACAAATCCACCAAAATGGAATTGAAATGAACAAGTATTGTTTGCGGAAACCATAAACAAATTTCAAATAAAATTATCACGCATCTAAAATACAGTACATAACCACAAAATGTAACAAACACTGAATAACATACCAATAACAATGTTAAAACAATTTAAACAATCTGAAAAATTCGTATTTTCACATAAATTTTTAACAGTAAAAGAAAATGCAACATCAAAAGGTTGTAATCGAACTTTCTTTAAAAACTGAATTTGTCAAATTATACTACACTCAAACATTTTGACTAAAAAATTGAAAAAAAAATAAAACAACAAAACATCAAAACAATACAAAACAAAAACAAACAAACACACCATAAAATCCCACAAGGGTTGTTATCATAACATTTGTTACAATATTGCCAGAATACATTTCTTAATTCGTTTTATATAAACGTTATTGTCAGAATGTCACAAGAAGTGTTTCTGGCTAGCGGCAACATTTGAAATTGTGCAACACAACAGTTCTCGGGACGAACTGACGTTGGCGCAATAAAGCCGCAATATTCGGGTAATATTGCAGCAACAACTTTGTTTTGAAAAAAGCCTACACTCTAAAATAGTTCCTAACTCTACATTACCCCATTGTATAACTAAGAGTGCTATCGTACCAAAAATACAATGAAGTTCTGATTATTTCTTATTCTTATTGTCATTTTACAATTACAGAGATCATTTCTTGAGCTGAAGTTTTCAAAAAAGGTCATTGATATTGTTTCTTTAAGTCTACAATGTCAACATACGCCATGGCTTGGCTGTTAGTGAGTTTGGGCGAGTAGTGCTTTACCTATTTTAAAAGGTTATTATTCGAGGATAAAGCATAAACAGTACTATTATCTGTAAAGACCTAACGATGTACAGATATACCAACAGACTTTGTTGTAAAATTATGTCCTCGGTTAAAAATTGTACTTAACTAACTGGAATCTCACCAGACATAACTGTTTGAGGGAAAAGATCTACAATTACTAACAAGTAGGGGATATTTCCAGAAAATATGATGTTTATCTATAATGTTATAGCTTTTTTCCCATACATGAAGTACATATGATTCAATTCAACTCTGCCGAGACCAAATGATTTACTTTTGATGAATATACACACATAATATTCGTATCAATGCATAAACACACCCTGCACACATGGCATTTTTGCCATCAAACAAAATTGTTTCGTATTTAATAATTTAGCTTGACTCGGAAAATTTTGTCACTTGTGTAATTTTATGTAATAATGATAAAAATAGATGAATACATTCGGACAAAACTATAAAAAAAATACATGTGAGAATACAGATCTCATTCAAGTAGTGGTAATCGATGATAATAAAATAAGCTTTTTAGTTTTTTTAAAGCTTTTTAGCACACTCAACTTCATAACAACAAAACTAAATCCTTTCATCATTCTAACTGATTTGACATCTTTGTCTTTTCATCAAGCTGGACAGTGCACTCCAAATGGTCAATTTTGGACATCATCTGAAAAAAACAACAATTATAAAGTAAAGATAACAGTAAACACCTACAATGTCCGAAAATTACAATCACATGGCACAATTCACAGAGAAACCGCACTAGAAAAAAAAACTATTGACAAACGTAAATAACGATATGAACACATGATAGCCAGACTCGGTACCGGCACTAGCAAAAGCTAGCGGCAGGGTAAACCGATTCATAGCTACCCTTTCTCTTTCTAGTTTCCCTATAGTATAATAAACATACGAATGAACCCCTATACAGGTTTATACAGCTAATTTTATGACCACTATCTTGAAAAAGAAAAGAATATGACAAAACCTAATTTAGAAATATAGGTCAGAGTGCTCGCCGCTAAACTTCCGGCTACCTAAATGAACCTAGCCTGCTGGTAAAATACTGTCGCACTAGGGAAGGAAAAAATCAAACCCAAAACTTCCCGGAAGATTTGGTAAAGAATCGTCATGTATTTCAGTAGACATCGGCAGTATCAGTGAGAGGCCAGTATATGTGTGAGGTCCTCAGGTCAGTGGAATTCAAAGTTAATTTGACGGATTGACATAGAATATCCCGTCGATATCCACTATTATGTAAAGAGTGTAAGTTGCGTGCCCGTTTCACTGAATTTTGTTATCAGTTTCTGGTATATTTTTAACATTTCCATAAAACCGAGGATGCCATTGCCCTCTGTAATAAGCTGTTTGCGAGAAACGTCATATTTAGACATCAAAACGCTCATATCTAAATATATAATGATTTATGATATCTGTAACCTTGCAGTAAAAGTTTGGATGTGAGAGTGAGGTCATGCTCATTAAATTTGTAAAGAGTAGAAAAAACGCGTGCGAATCGTACTATTTGGGATATGTTCAGCTAGAGGAAGTTCGCCTTCAAGAAAAGGGAAATTAGTGATAGTGAAATCAAAATCATCCTTTTTATCATAAATTTTCAGATTTCATTTTGCCAATTTTAAAAATCTGAGGAGTAAGCTTATTTTAATGCTGTTTTAATACTATTAAAACTGAATGAATGTCGAATACATGTAAAATCTATACATCCTTCTTTTTTACATATGCCGATACTATTATAGTCGCCGATACTTAAAGGCAATAAAAGCAAGTATGTTTTGACGGCCAAAAAAATTATCAAAATGGTAAATATGGACAATAGAGTATAAAATTACAAGCAAAAATCCAAGAATTTTTTGTTCGTTCTCTCTTTGTAGGTTAGAATTTTTAAATGTTATAATAACTCACCATTGTTTAATTGCTTAATACATTAATACCGAAAAATTAATTTTTAATTTCGTCATTTCATACTGTGAGGAGTTCTGATACAGAACAATCGTTGTCATTGAACACTATCAAATCGATATATTTAAATATAAGCACCTTCTTCCTTGATTGTCCAGGAGAACTAATAAATTTTCAAGTACCATTTTCTACTTCTGGTGTTTCGGCTGCTTGTGGAGACTCTCGTGCTGTTTGCGTGACCACTAAAAGCGTTGTTCCATTGCTTGATTCTACCAGATATTTGTAGAGACTTTGTCTCATGTTCATTTACTCTATATATTTCCATTATTATTTCATATTGTGAACAAAACATGTCTGTTCATAATATGTTTTAGAAGCAAAAGGTAATCCCCCTCTGCCTAATTGTTTGCAGACACGTTGATTGGTTATCAAGTAACTACTTTTCAGTTGATAAGTAATACAAATATACTGGGCAAAAAAAATTTAAGGACCATATTCATTCAAATTCATGTATCTTTATTTTCGTCTTGAAGCATGGGCATAACCACTGTTCCGATCAACATGATATTTTGCACAGTGCATAGACTTACCAAGATGAACAATTTTCAACTTTTCATAAATTCTCATACTCAAGAATCAAAAATCACCTTTATGCAAAAAATAAAAACATGATTATGACATTTTCACCGAGTTGTTCAATCTTTTGACTGTCAACAGACTTCAATTCACTAAAATTTGGTAAAGAAATGGGTATTCATATCAGGGTACCCATGTTTTCCCCATACGAGAATTCTCACTTTTGTTTTGGTCACTTTAAAAATTCGAAAGGTTATAGTGCCCAGATTAAACACTTTGACTAAACAGTGTCGTTTGAATCATCTAGACACATAAATTGTAGAAGAAAAGGCTTATAACTGATAAGCTTTTGTATGATTAGGTCAAATAAACTTAATACATTTGTAATGGAAATGAAAAAGCTTTTTCCTTAACTTTTTTTTGGTTGAGTACATTATACGTAGTACTTTACCTCTTTCCCTGCTTCTTGTCTTTTGTAGTTGGCACCGATAAATGCTGTAACATACACAAAAACAGAATTCGGTTAAATCATAACACATTTTTGATATTTGTATGCAAAGACGTAGAAAAAATACAGAATATTTTCAAATATAAAACTCTTTAACAAAGTCTTTTGTACATTAAAGTTTGGAATCTTGACATATCCGGATGAGCTTGTCTTATTTATTCCATGTAAGACATTTTCTTTACAATCGTTGTATGGTACTAGCATCGGCACACATCCGACCATTTACAACATTTAGAGAAAACTGCATTAGATCAAAAGAAAATTCAGTTTATAGCCAATGCTGATGAATACCACTAAAGCTTTGTTTAAGATAAAGAAGCGAAATATACCTAAATTCGAGTCTCGAAATCCATTCAACAAATTCCACTTTGAGAAATAAAATGGACATGTCCACAGGAGCTCCTCGTGGAGCGGAGACCGGTTGTGTTAACAGGGTAAACGTTTAATGCATATATCACCAGTTATTTGAGAACAGATATCCTAGCCAGTAACAAGGATAGACCGATAATTTAGATGAAGTGATAGGTGCTTGATGTAGTCAAATGTAAAAACATCAGTCGCAAGTTTCGAGATTGATAGATTATACTTTTTTATCAAACTCATGATTGAGGAATTTCGTAATGTTTGTAGTTTTGGCCTCAATAATCGTTATGAATATTGCTAACTTTCAGTTATTTTACATTGTGGCTAGTTCTGGCTTATTTTCTTTAACTTTCTGTTAATATTGAAAACAAGAGAAACAAGTTGTGAAAATGTTCCTCTAGAAGAAAAGGACCCTACGACACAGAATCTTAAGACAGGCAGCTTGTAGAACATTATAGTGAAAATTGTCATTGTATGTTATGCTTTGTTATTGTAGGGATGCTTTTCAAGCACATTTTCTAGTTAAATGAATGAAATACCTGTTATAATAGTTCCTAGCAGAAGCACCACGCATATAGTAATATTCGCTGACAAAATGGTGACGTTATTCATCATGGCGCGCATACCAATGGTCAATATAATACCAAATGTCTAAATGAAAATAAGATATGAAATATTTATAATGAGATATAAAAATACAAAAATACCAAAGTTGCATTACAAACAGTAAATTTTGTTATAGTGTACACGTGTTTCAAGGAGTGACCTCTCATCAGCAGCATTAGATTCAAATATATGGACAAATTTACTTCTGGTTTTTGTTGGCAAAAATATTGATCATCTCCTAAATGCTTTACACTATAACTAAATTTAAACATTTTTTCATATTGGCAGTACTTGGCATTGCTCAATATCATGTTCTTCTTTTATAATTGATGATGTTGTTATACCAAATCTATTTAGAAGTATTTCAATTGAAATTTCATACGTAAGAAGGCTTGATATCATAGTCAACTGAAATTATGTCCTTAGCTATCTGTCAGTAATTGCGAGCATTTGTCCGGACAATACCTGTGTGTATTGTCATGTTTTATGTACTTCATTGCAAGGGTACTCGTCTTGATAAGTTGGACTTTTTTCTAGTTTGATTTTTACTGTGAGTCTTTTTGTGTATTTATTTTTAGCCATTCACCACACATAGGGGGAGGGTTTGGATCCAAGAAAACGAGTTTAACCCCACCGCAATTTTTGCGCCTGTCCCAAAACAACGGCAGTAGCATACCGAAGGAACAAAGGGGTGAAATTCACAAAAATCGAAGTCCAAAGACAGGACAAAAACGAGAACACAGAAAACAATGACGTTTTACACAAAAAACAATGACATTAGACAGATACAAAGCACAGAACCAGAAATTACAACATTCAGAACAAAGGCACTCACAGTGTGAACTCCAGTGAAACTGAGAGTGACATCAGGAATATGTTGGTCATTGGCTTGTCCTTGTCTTCAAATAAGATTTTAGTTTCTTGATATTTGGGTTATTGGATGTGGTTTGTTTCCATTGATTTATTCACTTTTTTACCTTTTTGGGGCCATTTAGGGCCTGCTATATGGTGTGAGGTTCCTCACTGTGTTGAAGACCGTACGGTGACCCCTAGATGCTTTGTTTTGGGTCGTTTTAACCTGAATATGGGATGTTGTCTCCTTGACATTTACCCCATTTCCTTTCTTTTTCATAGTCTGAAAAGAAGTACCCATTACCAAAAATACCGAAAAGCAAGGAAAAAATCATGAACTTAATATCTAGTTTAATTCTAAATACTTTCGTAATTTCATTTTACAAAATAAGCTGAGCATTTCATTACATAAAACATCAGACATATCACTCTTACTGAGAAACCTGATAATTGACAGCAAAACCTCAGCTGATTATCATTTTAATTTCTTTATTATGATATGTTTTCTTTTGTCTGATAAATATAAAAATGAAAAACAGTCTGTAAATGACAGATGACCAATTGAAGATCGTGCACGCGACCTCAGCCCTTACTGCTAAATGAAAAAAAACAAAATTAACCATAAACAAATGTCACAAAACATCTGACCAAATCGAACCCTGGTACACAAATACAACTTTAGGAATCAGTGTGCATTAATTTTGCTTCAATATTGCTCCTGGTCTTTTCACATGAGTTTAGTGTATGACGCTGGTATAACTTTTAAAATAAAAAAATAACAACAATTTGGGGAGAATTTGCATCTTTGAATATGAATATAGAAAAGCTACTGAATTTTTAAAACATGAAAACATACTTTAAATGGTTTTATCGGTAATTTGTATGAATTTCCTTTGATCTACACAGACAGATATTCTCAGTATCACCGAACTGGACACTATCACGAAAATATCGGGTCACTGTGAAGG
>MJUU01034184.1:71579-111872 GCA_002080025.1 Modiolus philippinarum
ACCACTGCCTACCTGTGCTGATGCATTTAGAAGCCCAGATGATGTTCCTTCAGATTCAGGATAGGTTATCTCTGCTGCAAATTCAAACCCCACAGGTAAGTATCCAGTCATAAAAAATCTGAAATTCAAATGAAGTGTAAAAGTAAAAACCGTTTCCGTCCAACAAAAAAAAAAGAAGAAGAATAATCCAAAAACAAGGACAACATCGAAAACACAAAGAAATCACATAAGTACGGCAAAGAAAAGGAAAAATGATGACACATATACAAGTTTCTCATGCCATGTTAGCAAATGCTAGGACTCTCCTACACAGCTATACATTCGCTATTAATATACAAAATGAACAATATGTCATTTCTCATACCTTGTTGCCAGAAATAAAGGTGCCATTTGAAAAATTTATCGACTATCATGCAGATCTAGATATTGCTGCAAACAAATATGCCAAATTTCATTCTATTTGCTTTATAGTCTTTTGGATCGTCCAGAAAAGGACAGAATAGCTTTAAAAGAAACACAGAACAATACAGACTCAAAAGTGCATTAAGAATACTTAACTAAAAAACTTATCAATGCATGATAATACATGAGAAAGGGGTATAAATACACCCTAGAGATCATGTACATAGATAATCCACAACATGTTCAATTGTAATGTGAAGGGTATAAAGTAATGGTATATACACAACCTAGAGATCATGTACATAGATGCACTATTCAAAACATGTTCAGTTGTAATGTATAAGATATAAAATTAGGGTATACACAAATCCTAGATATCCAGCATGTAAATACACTATCCATAACATGTTCAATTGTAATGGTGTGAGGGGTATAAAATAGAGGTATATAAACACACCCTAGAGATCCTGCACACAGATATACTATCCATAACATGTTCAATTGTAATGTGAAGGGTATAAAATAGAGGTATATAAACATACCCTAGAGATCCTGCACACAAGTAAACTATCCATAACATGTTCAATTGTAATGTGAAGGTAAATGCTACCATTCCAGCCATGGATAAGAAATATATGCCAACAGTGGTACCCCTAAAATAGATAAAATAATTGTAAATACCATGCAGATGATATTTTCTCTAAATAAATCATATCTGTAAGGAGACAAAATGTGTTTTGTTGTTCTTTTTGTGATTTTTAGACTGTTTTTACTATCGAAAATATAAATGGCTTTTAAAAAGCAATGTGACACTTTGTTTGATATTAGTCAAAATTTACATTAAAGTTAAATAATATTAATTGTTGATGTAAAGCATTTATCTCCTTGAAAAAAATAAATATATATAATATGTATTTAAGGTATAACAAAAGAAAATTCCCCAAAAGTTTACCTTAAATACATATGGTGTTTTTATATTAGAATTCATAGCAAACACCATGTAGAAATGTAATAATTCATGTTTAATTTTATGAAGTAACCGAAAACCCGAACCCAAAAGTATATCTTTAATGAAACGGGACTTATAGAAATTATGGAGACCTTGTTGAACAACAAAATCTTGAAAGATTCCTACAAAACCATGTATATCAATAAGATTTAAACACCAAATAATATGTCGTTTTAAGAAAAGTTGAAGTTTAAAATGCCAAATAATCGTTCAACAAGGGAAACACAGTGGTTTTAATATTGTATAATGTGTTTGCACGAACTTTAGGGTAAAAATAATAACTCTTTCCAATAATTAAAATGCAATTCCAATTAATGCAAATGAATTTCAAATTTTCCAAGGTGCTGTGTCATGTGAACTGTTGCAATATTTTATTAACATTTATGTTATTAAAAATGTTAAGGACTCTTAAGTATTGAACAGTTGTGGGGAGAAGATCATGTATGTGAAATCATACAGGAAAATAAGGTAAGGGAAATTTTGAAAGATTCATTAATTTTTACATTGTATAACTTAAGAATTTCGGATGCCATTGTTCCTAAAAAAATTGTATCAAGAAAAAAATTATATTAAAACCCAAAGCAAAATTATATTCATATTGTAAATATAGAAAACGTACGTATTACAATGTTTCAGGGATAATTCCTAGAAAATTCAAATAACAACTTTAGTAATAGTATAAAGATAGCATTATAATAGTTTTATTTCGACTTTTTTGCACCATTCAGTTACTTTGGGTCCCGTATCTTCAATTTACATGGCTTCGCACCTTATAAAAACCTTTGCAATGATTGAAATTACAATTTTGAATTGGAATGAGCCATTTGTAGGTATAAAATAAAATTGATGTAAAAAGACGTGTACTGAAACAAAACCATGATCACAATAGGAAGACTCTCAAAAGGTTTGCATAAAATTTCTATTGAAATAGCTGAATATATTTTTGAGAATATATTTATGTAAAAAAAAATTACATGATTCATGCTTCAAGCAAAATTGTTTCGTTAAGAGATATTAAATGATCTGACCTATTACGAAATGTTTATGAATGCATAAAAACCAGCGATTTCATTCGAATAAAGTTCTTATAAGTCATCTCAATGTCATCTATTGCCGAATCAGTGAACATATCTGTTGTACACAATGAGTTTGTGAGGTTGGAATTTCTCGTTTGCCAACTTACAAAATAGTAATGAGATCACATATGAACTATTCGTGTATAATGAGGTATTTTACCAATGAAAATGAATTAAGCAAGTGTGCATTAATGGAATTTATGTTCTGTTGCCAAATAAGGAATTTGTGGGTATTTTTTAATTTCAGGTAGACTAGTACTCATAGAACCGAAGAAAGAAATATCATTGATTATATGAACACCATGCTAATATTTATAAATATACATTTAATGTTGGCAAACCCTGTGAGAGTCTACAGAAATAAATAGGCTGAAACGTAATACAGAATATACATTTAAAGCCATGTTCTAGCCACTATGTTGAATGGCGTTCGTCTTACTTGAAGGTTTTGGTTCTGTCAAGCCATATGCCTGCCACGATGGAACCAAGGACGCCAGCCAGTACGATAGTAAGGCCTATCTGACCAGCGTCTTTCTGGTGACCCTGTTATCAATAATTAAATAAAGAAAATCTTTATTTTAAGTATACACTTGAGAGGGAATTAAGTTTTTGAGGTGTCATATTATCTAAAGATCATTATGAGCCATGATTTTTTATCTCGCTTAGTTTGGTATGGAACGGTACACATATAGTATATAGGACACTAAAGATAGCAACATCATTCACTACGACACAAACTAACATTCTTTAAAAACACATTTGTAACACAATTGTTCTTTGTTTAAATAAAAATATCTGCTTTGTAAATAATTACTGGTATTAAAACTGCTATACCAAATATTGATACATATAAAATCTAGAACCGAATAAGTTTTACAAAAAATGCTGTCTAAGGGATAAGATAATTGTTAAAATAATTATTGCACAAATAAAAATATTTAAGCGCGATTTTTAAAAAGGGAGTGTCAAAATAAAAGTTAATTCAAATTTTGTATAATATGGCTTAGCATCACAGACCCGAAAAATGGTATAAAAGCAAATACAAATAATACAATACAGAGTTGATTTTCTAAGGTTAGATTTTCTAAGGTTAGGATATTGGTCATTTTCAAGATATTGGTTCTCAGGTCAGCAGCAGCAAATACTATGCCGACATCCAAAGTCATTATATTGTGAAAGGCAACTTATTTTACTGTCTATATACAAGCAAATACAAAATTATGAACAATTATTATTATTCTTATTATGACATCTACACTTGTACCAAAACGTGCTGTTAATTCAATTAATCTAGATATTTTGTCAAAAAGGATTAAACAGGCAAGATTTCTCACACTACGGTTAAAATTACACCTAAGAAATGATTGATACTTATAAAAAAAATTTCCAAACGAACAAACGAATATCGAAGCAAGAACCAAAAATGGCAAATCTAGAATACATGGCAATATAAGAATCATACACATAGAGACAACAAATGACGAGGACGAAACAAACTAACGTAGTAAACACCTCCTCCCCCCTCCAAAAAAAAATTAAAGCAATGACAGTGTAATCCCCTAAAAATGAGGGTCTTGAAGGGTAGGCACATATGTCAACCGCCAGACTTAAATGAAAAGTCAAACAATGTAACGTCAAATTTGGTTTGTTTCAATTCAGTGATAACTTGGGGACAGTTGAAAGATGTCCATCTTCATTTGTGATGCAGTCACACTGTAACGATCTGTCAAATTTGTGATGCAGTCACACTGTATCGATCTGTCAAATTTGTGATGCAGTCACACTGTAACGATCCGAAGACCATAAAACTTTTTGAGTGACAATAGTAACAGTAATTGAACATTGATTGAACAGTCGATTTAAAGATTTACAGGTATACATCTCTATTTAAATTTGGAAGTAATTATAATCTTATATGAAAAAAAATTAGAAATGCCCTCATAAAAAGTGGCACATGTGTATGTAAACATTTACATTAGAATAATTCTTGCAACACTTTATAGATCCAAAATCAGATGGAGGTAAAATATAACATATAAATTTCCTATATTTGTTATAAATACAAGAATAACAAATCATCATTTGTATTGTTGATATACTTTATAAACCACCATTTGCTAACATTTTACATTCTGACACTTAAATGTATTTACTTTCATACAATACAAATGGGTTCAATCTGAATTGTAAGGGGAAAATAAGTCAACAATACACCTAAAGGTAAACTACCTTACGCACTTAAAGTAGAAGAAAATGGAAAAATATCAACAAGTCGTTGTCCTGTGGCTGTTTTTACAATTTCAAGGCAATTGTATCCACTTTTACAACAGATGTTATATATAAAATATTTCAATAAGCACGTGTAAATGCTAAATGTAATTTTATTATTTTTTTTGAAACTCCCTATCTAAATATGAATTAATTGCCAAAAATTTATGTTCATGATAAATGCAAGGAGATTTACATTTGTATTTTTTATTTTTTCACGTGTATGAACAAATTTTTTTTTCTTCAAAATTAACATTGTTTTTGGGCAGAAAGTCTCCTTCAGAATTTTTTTTCATCATTTTGGTAGCCAAAATATTTTTTTCACATGAAATCAGCTCCAACATACTTCTTTTTTTTGGAAAAAAACCATAGCCCCTCCCCCCCTTTTCAAGTTAAATGGTCGGTCCCTTATCGCAAATGGGTCTGCGGCATGACAATTATAATCAAAACTACAAGTCTGTAGTGTGAAAGTTTAAATCAAAATGGAAACGGAAAAAACACCTGCATTATCCACCAGAGAACTCCACTCCACAAGAAAGAAATAAAAGATCATAAGAAAGACGTAAACAGTGATCGGAACTCGGTAATTTTAAAACATTTTTTTCTGCTCTCGAGAGGTGCCATTTGTAGAATGTAGACTTTAAAACTAAAACGAAAGTCTGATGAGCCGATATCTCAGTATGTTGTTATACAACTTGTTAGAACACTGATGAATACTAATGCAAACGTGACTTTCAGTAAAATATCGGTAAACGAATACAAAAGGAAAAGAGAGAAAGGACAAGCTAAAAAAAAACAAAAAGCAAAACACATGGTATTTCAGATTTCAACAAATAATCTGACACAACGTGGAGTTATGTTCAAAGGGAATATTTTTAGACGATGGTCCATTATGACACGTCTGCAACATTTCAATATCCAATTATTAAAATATTAAAAAAATTGTCATTGATAAGTTTTTTAGAAGCCCAAGTTCAAAGACAATTATTTAAACTATCATTTGAAAATGTTCAAATTATGATTCAAAGATAACAAAAAAATATAATGTTATTTGTAGCATATGGTGGTTTATGAATCTAGCTACATCAAAAATCAAAAGAATGGGTATACATACCTCAAAATAATATAAAATAATAGGGTTTAATAATGTTGATATTGCATAATACGATCCTGTATTGATACCTGAAACAAAAAATAACTGAGTATAGATAGCTAAACTTCAAATAAATTAGCTTTCTTTAACATACATGCATGTTATATGGTTGTGTGATATTGAATTAAAAGTGGAAGATACTTCCTATATGGTTAAACATTGCTCCACTTTGATTTTTTTCCAAGTTAACCTCTGTTTACATTAGAATCTCCCTACAAAGTCTTGAACCATCAACATACGGCCGTATTAAAAGTGCTGGCTTAACGATTGCGTATGCTGTAGATTTGCCATATCTTATAGTGTGTTATATTCAGGTGATCTTGTATTGTTGACGTATGCGTTAGATTTGCCATATTTTATAGTGTGTTATATTCAGGTGATCTTGTATTGTTGAGAAAGCCACTAATCTGTGGTTAAACTAGACATAAGTGACTGTAACTAAATTCAAGTTTTATTAATTCTTTATAAAGATAATCTATTCGATCAAAACAACGGAAGTAGGATATAGAAGTACAGGGGAAGTGATGCAGAACTAAATCATTCATACTGTGAACTACCATGAAGACCGGGAGTAACATCAGTTGCTCCGGAAGGGTAAACATGCCCTGCACCGTCACACTATCGGTGAGTCAATCCAGAGTTGAGTCAAAACCGGTCACCGTCACACTATCAGTGAGTCAATCCAGAGTTGAGTCAAAACCGGTTGTGTCAAATTCGGTGTGTGTCAATCCAGAGATAATTTGAGAACTATCTTTATTTGTGATGCAGACACACTGAAACGATCTGTCGAATTGCTATTGCAACCATAAACTTTTTGAGAGAAAATAGTAAACGAACAGTAAATAAGAAATTTCCATTTCATTTCCAGTAAATGAAAAAAATAAATAAACACAGTGACATGTGGTTTCATTGATACCGTTACCACTTCGTCTGACTGGAAACTTGTGAAGGGTAAAAGATTGTTGTCTTCAACATGAGAGAGTAATGTGAATTTGAATAAAAATTAATTGCTTTATTTTTACTCTCAGGACTACTCTGTTATTTAATGTATTTCTTTTCAGTCCTTTTTCATATGTCCATCTGTTACTACTAATGTATATAGATATTGATGTTAACAAGAAAACTACATACCATATGTCAACGTTAACAAAATAAAACCTCTGTTTTTTATAAGGCGTAACAAAGATTTCCCATAATGCTCATTGGCTAAGTTCTGGACAGCCATCATCTGTGCTTTACTTGGAGGTTGTGGGGGAGCATTTTTAAATACTGAAAATAAAATAAGAGTAATGCATATAGTTGTGCTTAAAATCAAACGCTGAAAACATGATAATTACAACAAATAGACATATCGTAGTTTTGTCCTTAGCTACATTTGATATTACTGATTATTTGGATTTCGTTTGTGCATTTAAACACTTTTTGAAATTATGGATTTCCTTTGTTGGGGTTCTAGTGCTGCTGATGAGGAATAAAATTCCGAAATGGCCATACAGCTCATTAAAATTATTGCAGTTGGAGTTAACATATGTGTTATGGTCTCATGTCCATTTACTCCATATCCTTTCGTAAAATATATGTGTTGCAAATAAGCGTTAATAATAGAAGTGGTCGCGAATATATACTGTACATATTATCAAAATGTACATTGCATTATGCTGCCTTTTGTCAATACCATTTTACAATCGCATTCTGTTCTAAATAGTTCATCTTAAACTTTAATTATACTTTAGTATAAGGTTTGTGAGAAAGACCGATTTTCATTTTGGTCTCTTTATTCAACATTATATTATAGCAATACCGGCCTTAGTTATTGTTGCCTGTCAAGTCCGAAAAATCATTGCTTGAAATCATCTCCCTTCTAAACATTCAAATAAATTGCACGTCTAGTTCATCGTCCATATTTACGAATCATCCTGTCTGTAAATTGTGAATAGTAACAGTTGGATATTTAATTCGGGTATATAAGTAATATCGGAACGATGCCTTTACTGCGACGACAACATCTCAACAATGTTGCTGATATTGTATTTTGAATTGTTTATAGTTAGTGTTAAGTGTAAATGGTGAAAATTACCAGTGGCAAACACAATGTCTGTATTAAAAAGATAGGCAAAGGTTAATTCTTGGAAGGAAATATGAAGTTATTGATTTGAAAAATGTATATTTCTATCATCCATAATGATATACAATTGCCAATATATAAAAAGAGATGGTAAGTACAATTGTGTTCAATTTGGTGGGTTATGATATTTTGAAAGCCACTGCCAAGGCACTCAAAAGGATTAATGTACCTTAGTATGATACAACTATACGAAATCAATTGGACTAATTCGGGATTTCGAAATCTTTATATTAATTCAGAACGGTAGTTGAGTATTGTACTCTTCCATTTTATACATGTAAATAAAATCTGACCAACAATTTAAATTGAGGTACCTGTGTGGGCCTCCTATTGTAGGCTGAATTTACGACATTTGTGGGCGAATTCAAACTTATTACTAAAATAGAGCAAGGATATTTCAAAACCATTAACTTTTTGCCTTTTTCTGATAAATTGTGTGGAAGGGCGAAATGAAATTTGCACACGTAGTCATCATTTTTAAGTAAATCAGTGTATAATCCGGTGATTTATAATTTATTCATCCAAAATGATGGGTACCCCCATTTAACCGCAATTAACAAACTTTTTGAAAATTTAATAGAACGAACGTTTACATTATTTTCATACTGTAATGAAACAAATGAGCTATGAAACAAGATAAATTTTTAGTCAGAATAAGCTTTTCGAAATTTGCCGCTATAATAAACAATAAAAGTGGACTTCTTGTTTTGTTTAATGAAGAGCTCCGCTTCTTTGGTTGAAATCACTAACATGAAAATGACGAGAAATAAGAATTGGTAAATATTTATTTCAGCTGTCGTTTATTTCAGGCATTTGCATCCGTTGCTAGGTGATGACGAGGCTAAATTGCCACTTGTTCAATGACGTAAAAATGCATAGAGTATAATAAATTTTTAAGGTATGTTTTAAATACCAATATAACAGGAAGAAGCATGGAACATCTTGAGTGTGCGCTGTATATCATATCAAAACATTCTGTTATGGTCATATCATCTTAATTTTTCGTTTGTTGTTGTTTTTTTCTTTGATACAAAAGGGACAAAAATATTTAACTGTCTATAATTTTGTATTATTATGTGTCTCTGGATTATTATCTTTGTTTATTAAAATTGCCCAGTTCTTACAAGTTCCATTTTAAAATGGTCCCTTCTATACTGAGCATGTATTTATAATGACTTGCAATTTTCAAAATCTAATCATTTTTTTTCATATTAAAACATCAACAAAGAAGATCCCGGTATGATTGCTGTTCTTTTTTACGATAAGCAAATGTAAACCATTTATACTTACTGATAATAACTAAAATAAAGAAAAACGTTGTGACTCCAGCGCCCATATAAAACATGGTGCCTAGATCCTTTCCTACTTGTTCTAAATTTGTACTATAAGGTACTAATACTGGGGGTACTAAAAATCCTACTGCTACTCCAACCTGTAAATAATTTATTGAATGTATCTTAATACATTAATATACATTACGAAAATAATTATATATTCTGCCAAATCTAGTATGGTGATCTCTTAGATTCTGACTAACCAAAAATAATATGACTGTACAACTGTACAACTTAGCATATACTATTTCCATTGTTAGTATTATCCGAATTCTTTTCTGTTCAATGGTCAAGGAAGTACATGTATCGACTGCACTATATAAACTGAAAATGTCCTGAATTTGTCACAAAAAAAAATCCATTAAGACCCAATAAGCTGAAATGGCACAAGTCTAATGATAACGTGAAAAACTGAGAAAAAAAAGAAATAAAAAAAAATAATGAATAATAATGAACCAATATCTATGATGAACATCTGCAGTATATTCTGAAACATTCCTGCAAATTTGAATTTGGTTTGCTCTCAAAAGTCTGTATCGCTCACCTGAACCATCTCTGAAATAGAGAAATGAAAGGCATTTCCCATAGGGTCCAATATCAACATGTTTCCTGCTTGAGGCCACCTTGGATTGGATGCAGTCATGCGAGACACATATTTTGAACAGGCCACTAAGGACTTTTGTGATCAAGTGTAGCTCCAGTTGGATCAGTAGTTTCAATGGAATGTAAAATATGTTCCTACTGGTGACCATTTTAAATGAGGAATGGATCTGCAGGATACCTCTTTTTGTAGGGACTAACTACGAACAATTGTGCCTAAGTTTGGTAATAATTGGAGTGGTAGTTTCTAAGAAGATCCTTGAATGTCTTTTCTATAAGGTCAGATATTAAAACTATGTTCCACGCTTGCGGCCATCTTGGATGAGGTACGGACCTGACGAATATAATTTTTAAGGGGACCACCAAAGGACTATTGTGACCAAGTTTGGTTCCAATTGGCCCAGTGGTTTCAGAGAAGATCTTTGAATGTCTTTTCTATATGGTCCAATGTTAAAACTATGTTCACCGCTGGCAGCCATCTTTGATGAAGTACAGACCTGATGGATACAATTTTTTAGGGAACCACCCAAGGACTATTATAATCAAGTTTAGTTCCAATTGTCCTAGTGGTTTCAGAATGGAAGGTCTCTGAATGTCTTTTCCATAGGGCCCAATGTTAAAACTATGTTCTCTGTTGGCAGCCATCCTGGATGAGGTACTGACCTGCCAAATACATTTTACGGGACCATCCAATGATTATTGTGTCAAGGTTTGGTAATAATTAGACTGGTAGTTTCTGAGAAGAAGATCTTTGAATGTCTTTTCCATGGGTCCAATAGTAAAATTATGTTCTCCGCTAGCGGCCATCTTTGATGAGTTACTGACCTGCAAAATACAATTTTTAAGGAGACCATCCAAGGACTTTTTTTACCAAGTCTGGTTCCAACCGGCCCAGTGGTTTCAGAGGAGATCTTTGAATGTCTTTCGATAGCGTCCAATGTTAAAACTATGTTCCCCGCTTGCGGCCATCTTGGATGAGGTACGGACCTGACGGATATAATTTTAAAGGGGACCATCTAAGGACTATTGTGACCAAGTTTAGTTCTAATTGGCTTAGTGGTTTCAGAAAGGATGATCTTTGAATGTCTTTTCCATAGGGTCCAATGTTAAAACTATGTCCCCTGCTGGCGGCCATCTTGGATGAGGTACTGACCTGCCAGATACATTTATAGGGGACAACAAAAAGACTATTGTGTCTAAGTTTGTTATTAATTAGACTGGTACTTTCTGAGAAGATCTTTGAATGTTTTTTCCATGGGTCCAATGTTAAAACTATGTTCTCCGGTAGCGGCCATCTTTGACAAATACAATTTTTAAAGGGACCACTCAAGGGCAACTGTGACAAAGTCTGGTTCCAATTGGCCTGGTGGTTTCATAGGAAGTCTTTGAATGTCTTTCGATAGGGTCCAATGTTAAAACTATGTACCCCACTTGCGGCCATCTTGGATAAGGTATGGACCTGGCGGATAAAATTTTTGAGAAGACCACCCAAGGACTTTGTGACCAAGTTTGGTTCCAATTGGCCTGGTGGTTTCAGAGAAGATCTTTGAATGTCTTTTCCATAGGGTCTAATGTTAAAACTATGTTCACCACTGGCAGCCATCTTGAATGAGGTACAGACCTGATGGATACAATTTTTAAGGGGACCACCCAAGGACATTTATGACCAAGTTTAGTTCCAATTGGCCTGGTGGTTTCAGAAAGGAAAATCTTTAAATGTTAAAAAATGGATAACAGGAAACACCTACAATGGCTGAAAATTATAATTACATGCAACAATTTGCAAGGAAACTACACAAGAAAAACACGTATAAGACAAAAGACAAACGTAGACAACGATAGGAACTCGGGACAGCCGGGTTTGGTACCGGCACTAGCAAAAGCCAGCGGTAGGGTCAAACCGGTTTATGGGTACCCAAACCTCCCCTTTATCTGTCCCGTTTCCCTATAGTATAAAAATACAAAAATACCAAAGTTGCAAAAATGAACAGTAAATTTAGTTATGCTGTACACGTGTTTCAAGGAGTAACTTCTCATCAGCAGCATTGAAATCAAATAATATGGAAAGCCATAATCAAAAAATTGTAAACAAAGAAGTACTCATTACCAAAAACATACGAATAAAACCAAATACAGGTAGACTACTAACTCCATGACCACAATCTTGAAAGGAGAGAAAAAGACAATATGTAATTTTGAAAGATGGGTCAAGGGGTGCTCGCCGCTTAACTGAAGGCCAGCTCAAGGAGCCTAGTCTGCTGGTAGAACACTGACGCACTACGGAAGAAAAATCAAACTCAAAATTTCCCGAAGGGTTTGGTCAAGAATCATCATAAATTTCAGTAGACATCGGCAGTACCAGTGAGAGGCCAGTATGTGTGCAAAATTTTCAGGTCACTAGGTCTCAAAGCTAATTTAACGGATGCAAGCAGAATATCTTGCCGATATCCCCTATTACGTAAAGAATGCAAGTTACGTCCCAGCTTTTCTGGATTTTTAATCAATTTTTGGCATTTTTTAACAACATTTCCGTAACATTGAGGACTAAAAATGCCCATAGAAATAAGCTGTTTACGAGTAACGCCATATTTAGATATAACATGTTCATATCTATTACAAAACTTCTTAAATATGAAATCTGTAACCCTGTTATAAAAGTTTGGCTGTGGTAGTACGGTTACGTTCATTGAAATCATCAAGAGTAGAACAAACTCGTGCGAATCGTACCAGTTGAGAAATATACACCCCGTAGGATGGAGCAAGGGGAATGTCGCCGTCAAGAAAAGGGAAATTAGTAATAGTGAAATCAAAATCATCCCTTTTATCATATATTTTGGTTTTGATTTTATCAGAGTCAATAATGAAAGTCAGATAATAAAAAAGGGCAACATTTGGAATCATTGTTAGGTTTATTCAATTTCAGTTGTTGTGGATAAATAATGTCTACATAATCTAAAAACTGGGGATTATCAATAGTAAGGATATCGTCAATATACCTGCTGTTATCATTGAAAATAGAAATAAGTTTATCACTGTTAGTTATGGTTCCGTTTTTTCATGAAATCTCATTTGTAACAGAAAAGAAAAAGATCTGCAATGGGAGGTGCACAATTTGTACCTATGGGAATACCTATGACCTGTTGATAAATAGTGTTGCCAAAAAGAACAAAAATATTGTCCAGCAAAAGATTGAGTGCATTAACCATATCATCACATGTCCAGGAACAATGATTATTATAGGTTATAATTAGAGAAGAATCCTTGCTTTTTGATAGAGCAAATGAACTGCAGACCAGAAAATTTAACAGACCATTTAATAAGTTGTCCCAACTTGGATTTAATCAAATTATCTGGAAGGGTAGTATAAAGTGTAGAAAGATAGATGAGACTGGTCTTTGAATAGATTGTAGTTTATCTAAAACTTCAATAGAATTTTTTACACTCTAAAAGTAATTTACAGCAGAGTTTTAATAAGTTTTTTCACATTATTTAATAGCCAACTCCTTTATACAAGTAAGTGAACTAGTTAATAGACGGATAAATTGGTAGTAGAACACTTACTAGATGCTGAAATAAAACGATGTTTGAAGGGATTTTTGTGAAGCTTCGGAACCCAATACATGGTAGGTAAGATGTTATCTTTAGGTGGAACTTTAAGCATTTCTGTAGCCTTATAATGTTGTTTGGTTAACGTTTTTTCGTCCCAATTTGTACGATTGAAAGTGTCTGACTTGTCCAGTTCGTTTTGTTGGACATCGATGTAGTATTTCTTTCAGACAATAGCAACGTTGTTAAAAGCCTTGTCAACAGGTACAAACACATATTTTTTACCAAGATCCTTCAGTTGTGACTTAATTCTATTTACAGACAGCTTAGGAAGTGACTCAACATAATTATCTTTATAAAAATTTATTCTGTTGGTGACCTTGGTAATAATTCTATCTTTGAACAAATTTAGAGCATGCTTGTCTGCACTTTCTCGTTTGCACGACTTTTTGCAATAATTGGTTAATTTATATCAAAGCAAGCTCGCCAGTTTATTTTTGAAGGCGGGCGATCTTTAGCCCTTTTCTAAAGAATTGTCTGACTTCCTTATCTACAATGATGTTAAGATTCCCCGTTAATATATGTCCACAAGGGTCATAGCGATATAGTGACGTGGAACAGTCTCAGCTGCTAGGGTAGTTCCTCTCGAAATTAGATCACAGGTAACAGAAGAGTAATTGAAAAAATGTTTCTAGTAGGTTTTTTATAAGAGAAGGAAATGACAGGCATGTCCTGGTTGTCAAAATAGACGGGTACAAGCTTTTTTTTTAAGAAACCAACTAAGGACCATTGTGCCTAAGTTTGGTTATAATTGGACTGGTAGTTTTTGAGAAGATCTTTGAATGTATTTTCCGTAGGGTTCTTCTTCTTCGGTTGTATATTAAAACTATGCTCCCCGCTGGCGTCTATCTTGGATGAGGTACTGATCTGACGGATACCTTTTTTGGAAGGGACCATCTAACGACCATTGTGCCTGTGTTTGGTTATAATTGGACCAGTAGATTCTGGGAAGATCTTTGAATGTCTTTTCCATAGGGTCCAATATGAAATCTTGGATGAGGTACGGACCTGAGGGATTCAATTTTTCACGGGGGGCCATCAAAGGACTATTGTGACTAAGCTTGGTTCCTATTGGCCTTGTGGTTTAAGAGGAGAAAAGTTTACGACAGACGGACGGACGACGGAAGCCAAATGATGGCAATTGCTCCCCTATCATAGCCAGGTGAAAGAACACAGTGTAAATATAATGAGACAAAAACTATCAATGAAAGGAAACATATTTCAGGAGAAAAGTTTACGACAGACGGACGGACGACGGAAGCCAAATGATGGCAATTGCTCCCCTATCATAGCCAGGTGAAAGAACACAGTGTAAATATAATGAGACAAAAACTATCAATGAAAGGAAACATATTTCACTTTTAATATTGTTCTTCGTATTGAAGTAAGAATATGGGCCTTTAGCTTATATACAATTAATTCATTTTTTCAAAAAGTATCAACATTGTCACCAGCGCTGTAATTAAGCCCGAATCATAGCTTTTCTCGACCAAAGCTAACTCTTCAAAATAAGAGTATCTTGCCCCCCNCATCAGTCTCTCAAACTTAAGTACCTCAAACACCACCAATATCTTGAACAGTATTTAAAGTCTGATCATGTTGTACTATTTTTCTTTGTTGAGCTGTATTAATAAAAAAAGGCTCTTGCTAAAGACCACTTTAGACACCAGTTTTGAAACAGAGACATCATTATGTAAATGGCGGTCAACAAACAATTTTCCCGCCTTTTTTGGCAGCCATTTTGAATATGGCTGTCAGCAAATAATTTTCAACATAAGTTTTGAAGTTGCGACATCAATACCTATTTGGAGACCAAATTTCATTGAAATCAAACAACATTGAATTTTCCCGCCTTTTTTGGCGGCCATTTTGAAAATGGCAGTCAACAAATAATTTTCAACATTGGTTTTGAAGTTGCAACATCAATACCTATTAGGAAACCAAATTTCATTGAAACTGGACAATGTTGACTTTTCCCGCCTTTTTTGTCGACCATTTTGAAAATGGGGGTCTACGAACAATTGTTAACATATGTTTTGAAGTTGTGACATCAATACCTATTTGGCAACCAAATTTCATTGAAATCGGACAATGTTGAATTTTCCCGCCTTTTTTGGCGGCCATTTTGAAAATGGTGGTCAACGAACAATTTTTGACATCAGTTTTGAAGTTACAACCTCAATACCTATTTGGAAACCAAATTTCATTGAAATCCGACAATATTGAATTTTCCCGCCTTTTTTGGCGGCCATCTTGAAAATGGCGGTCAACGAACAATTTTCAATACAAGTTTTAAAGTCGCCTCAGCATGGCAAACATTTCATAATTTTACACTTAATCTTCATCTTCTATAGTTTCAGAAATAAAATCGAAAACTATAAATATTTTTAAAATTTGGTGAAAAAAGGGCAATAACTCCTACAAGGGTTTATGGATTTACTTCAAAATTTCAGGTTGGGTAGATTTTGATATGCTGAACATTTTTGCAATTTACACTTGACCTCTATCTGTTACAATTTTTGAAATGAAAAATAAAAAATGCAAAATTTTGAAAATTTTACGGAAAAAGGGCCATAACTCCGAGATGGGTTTTCAGATTTTCTTCAAAATTGCACAGTGGGTAGATCTCATCATGCTGATCATTTTTATCCCATGTCAGAATTTTGATATCTGTAATGGTTTTTGAGTTATTTGCAAAAAACAGCAATTTATCCTATGTTCTATTTTTAGTAACAGCAGCCATATTGTTTGGTCTACGGAGATAAAAATCACAAACTTGAAAGTGCATACCCTGGTGATGATTCAGGTTAGCATTGACCCAGTAGTTTCAGAGGAGAAGATTTTTGAACAAAAGTTAACGGACGGACGGACGACGGACGCCGAGTGATGGCAAAAGCTCACATGGCCTTTGGCCAGGTGAGCTAAAAACACGTATAAGATAAAAGACAAACGTAGACAACGATATGAACTCGGGACAGCCGGATTTGGTACCGGCACTAGCAAAAGCCAGCAATAGGGTACACCCGGTTTATGGGTACCAAAACCTCCCCTTTATCTGTCCTGTTTTCCTATAGTATAAAAACATACGAATAAAACCAAATACAGGTAGACTACTAACTCCATGACCACAATCTTGAAAAGAGAGAAAAAGACAATACGCAATTTTGAAAGATGGGTCAAGGGGTACTCGCCGCTAAAATGCCGACTAGCTCGAGGAACCTAGTCAGCTGGTAGAACACTGACGCACTACGGAAAAAAAATCAAACTCAAAATTTCCCGAAGGGTTTGGTCAAGAATCATCATAAATTTAAGTAGACATCGGCAGTATCAGTGAGAGGCCAGTATGTGTGCAAAATTTTCAGGTGACTAGGTCTCAAAGCTAATTCAACGGATGCAAGCAGAATATCTTGCCGATATCCCCTATTGCGTAAAGAATGCAAGTTACGTCCCAGCTTTTCTGGATTTTTAATCAATTTTTGGCATTTCCGTAACATTGAGGACTAGAAATGCCCATAGTAATATGCTGTTTACGAGTAACGTCATATTTAGATATAACATGTTCATATCTATTACAAAACTTCTTAAATGTATTCAACAACTTATGAAATCTGTAAGCCTGTTGTAAAAGTGTTGCTGTGTTAGTACGGTTACGTTCATTGAAATCATCAAGAGTAGAACAAACTCGTGCAAATCGTACCAGTTGAGAAATATACACCCCGTAGGATGGAGCAAGGGGAATGTCACCGTCAAGAAAAGGGAAATTAGTAATAGTGAAATCAACATCATATATTTTGGTTTCGATTTTACCAGAGTCAATAATGAAAGTCAGATAATATACAAGAGGCTCTCAAGAGCCTGTTTCGCTCACCTGGTCCTTGAATAAGATAGACATTTTATGTTAAAGCCCATATGCATGTATATAATAAAACTATAGTTCCAATATGTCCAATTAGTTTAAGGGGAAAAGACGTCTGTTAGTGTTCCCATGGGTCCAATGTTAAAATATGTACCCTGCTGGCAGCCATCTTGGATAAAATGGAAACCTGAGAAAAAAAAACATTTTTCTTTTCAGGGGTCCACATAAAAACTATTTTGACCAAGTTTGATTCCATTGGCTCAGTAGTTTCAGAGGAGAAGATCTTTGAATGTGTTTTTACCATAGTGTCCAACGTTAAAACTATGTTTCCCGCTGGCGGCCATCTTGAATATCGCGTGGACCTGAAAAACAGCTTTTTTGTAAGGGACCACCAAAGAACTATTGTGGCCAAGTTTGGTGCCAATTGGCTTAATAGTTTCAGAGGAGAAGATCTTTGAATGTGTTTTCCCATAGGGTCCAATGTTAAAACTATGTTCCCCGCTGGCAGCCATCTTGAATATTGAACGGACCTGAAAAACAGCTTTTTTGTAAGGGACCACCAAAGGACTATTGTGGCCAAGTTTGGTGTCAATTGGCTTAATAGTTTCAGAGGAGAAGATCTTTGAATGTGTTTTTACCATAGTGTCAGACTTTAAAACTATGTTTCCCGCTGGCGGCCATCTTGAATATCGCGTGGACCTGAAAAACAGCTTTTTTGTAAGGGACCACCAAAGGACTATTGTGGCCAAGTTTGGTGCCAATTGGCTTAATAGTTTCAGAGGAGAAGATCTTTGAATGTGTTTTCCCATAGGGTCAAATGTTAAAACTATGTTCCCCGCTGGCAGCCATCTTGGATATCGCGCGGACGTGAAAAACAGCTTTTTCGTACGGGACCACCAAAGAACTATTGTGGCCAAGTTTGGTTCCAATTGGCTTAGTAGTTTCAGAAATGATCTTTGAATGTGTTTTCCTATAGGATCCAATGTTAAAACTATGTTCCCCGCTGGCGGCCATCTTGGATATTGCGCGGACCTGAAAAACAGTTTTTTGTAAGGGACCACTAAAGGACTATTGTGGCTAAGTTTGGTGCCAATTGGCTTAATAGTTTCAGAGGAGAAGATCTTTGAATGTGTTTTCCTATAGGGTCCAATGTTAAAACAATGTTCCCCGCTGGCGGCCATCTTGGATATCGCGCGGACCTGAAAAACAGCTTTTTCGTAAGGGACCACCAAAGGACTATTGTGGCCAAGTGTTGTGCCAATTGGCTTAGTAGTTTCAGAGAAGAAGATCTTTGAATGTGTTTTCCCATAGGGTCCAATGTTAAAACTATGTTTCCCGCTGGCGGCCATCTTGGATAATGCACGGACCTGAAAAACAGCTTTTTTTGTAAGGGACCACCAAAGGACTATTGTGGCCAAGTTTGGTGCCAATTGGCTAAATAGTTTCAGAGGAGAAGATCTTTGAATTTGTTTTCCCATAAGGTCCAATGTTAAAACTATGTTCCCCGCTGGCAGCCATCTTGGATATTGTGAGGACCTGAAAAACAGTTTTTTTGTAAGGGACCACCAAAGGACTATTGTGGCCAAGTTTGGTGCCAATTGACTTAATAGTTTCAGAGGAGAAGATCTTTGAATGTGTTTTCCCATAGGGTCCAATGTTAAAACTATGTTTCCCGCTGGCGGCCATCTTGGATATCGCGCGGACCTGAAAAACAGTTTTTTGGTAAGGGACCACCCAAAGACTATTGTGGCTAAGTTTGGTTCCAATTGGCCCGGCAGTTTCAGAGGAGAAGATCTTTGAATAAAAAGTTTACGCCGGACGGACGGACGACGGACAGACAACGGACGCAAAGTGATAGCAAAAGCTCACCCTGGCATTAGCCAAGTGAGCTAAAAAGATCATTGTTAGCTTTATTTAATTTCAGTTGTTGTGGATAAATAATGTCTACATAATCTAAAAACTGGGGATTATCAATAGTCAGGATATCGTCAATATACCTGCTGTTATCATTGAATATAGAAATAAGTTTAGCCCTGTTAGGTATAATTCCGTTTTTAGCTCACCTGGCTATGCCAGGATGAGCTTTTGTCATCATTTGGCGTCCGTCGTCCGTCCGTCGTAAACTTTTCTTCAAAATTCTTCTCCTCTGAAACCACTGGGCCAATTTAATCCAAACTTGGCCTGGGTCATCACCAAGGTATGTAGTTTAAAAAATGTGTTCAGTTAGTCCGAGGACCAAACAACATGGCCGCTGTAACTAAAAATAGAACATAGGGGTAAATTGCTGTTTTTGGCAAATAACTTCAAAACCGTTGCAGATATCAAAAATCTGACAGGAGTAGAATTGTTCAGAGTAACAAGATCTATCTGCCCTGCAATTTTGAAGTAAATCAGAAAAACCGTCTCAGAGTTATAGCCCTTTTTCCGTAAAATTTTCAAAATTTATGCATTTTTTATTTTTTATTTCAAAAACTGTATCAGATAGGGGTGAAGTGTAAATTTGAAAAATGTTCAGCATATCAAGATCTACATACTCTGAAATTTTGAAGAAAATCCAACTGCCTGTGTTGTAGTTATTGACTTTTTTCACCAAAAAATAAAAATTTTTTTCAATGCCATATGGTTATGGGTTATTTCCCTTTAAATTCTGCTTTCAAATCTTCTTTGGTTTACTTTTCTATTTTGAGTTTAAGAGAAATTCCCTGCTATCACTTTATTAGAAATAATTATTTGCTACATAATCAAGAGCAAAAAAAGTACAAGTTTTGACATTTTTTTTTTTGCAAATATACTTTAATAAACTATGCTTATTTCACAATTTAATAATAATTGTATATAAATATATATTGTTTTATTTATTCCTAATTGCTTGCCCATAATGCAAGTATCTTTCTCAGTTGATATTGTAGAGGCATCTAAGCTTCAATGCCTGTATAACTTTAAAGCTGACTGCATGGCTATGCCATGGGGATCTTCTTGTCATTAGTACTATGTCCATTGTAAAGTTTTCATTCAAACATCTTCTCTGAAACCACTGGTCAAATTGGAACCTAACTTGGGCACAATGGTCCATAGGTGGCCCCATTAAAAAAATGTCTGGCAAGTCTGTATCATATCCAAGATGGCCGCCAGCAGGGAACGCAGTTTAACATTGGACCCTATGGGAAAGCATTCAAAGATCTTCTCTTAAACTACTGCGCCAATTAGAACCAAACTTGGTCACAATAGTCCTTCGGTGGTCCCCTTTGAAAATTTTGTCCGGCAAGTCTGCACGTCATCCAAGATGGCCGCCAGCGGGCATTTGGTCCAAAATTGGACAATATTGCAAAAATCTTCTCCTCTGAAAATACTGGGCTAATTGGAACCAAACTTAGTCACAATGGTCCATAGGTGGCCTCTTTTAAAAAAATGTGTTCAGCAAGTCCACATCATATATCCTAGATGGCCGCCAGGAGGGAACATGTTTTTAACATTGGACCCTATAGGGGAACATATTCAAAGTGGCCAATTGGAATCATACTTAGTCACAATGGTCCTTACTTGGTCCCCTTCATAAAATGTGTCTGGATGTCCGCATAGCATCCAAGATGGCAGTTAGCGGGGAACATTCTTTAACCTTGGACCCCATGGGAAATCATTTAAAGATCTCCTCTGAAAATACTATGCCAATTGGAACCAAAGTGAGGCACAATGATCCTAACATGGTCTTCTTCAAGAAAGGTGACAGTTGGTCTAAGCCTCATCAAAAATAGCTGCCAGTGGGGAACACAGTTTAATTTTGGATCATATAACATCAGCAAACTTCAAAATGAGACCCTTAACATTAATAAACACCAGCAAACTTCAAAATGAGACCCTTAAACATTAATAAACAAATTTGAAAATGAGAACCTTAAACATTGTGATTATTTTGACTTATTGTGTCAGCTATGACCCAGGTGAGCGATACAGGCTCTTGAGAGCCTCTGGTTTCATGAAATCTCGTTCGTAACAGAAAAGAAAAAGATCTGCAATGAGAGGTGCACAATTTGTACCTATGGGAATACCTATGACCTGTTGATAAATAGTGTTGCCAAAACGAACAAAAATATTGTCCAGCAAAAGATTGAGTGCATTAATCATATCATCACATGTCCAGGAACAATGATTATTATAGGTTATAATTAGAGAAGAATCTTTGCTTTTTGTTAGAGCAAATGAACTGCAGACCAGAAAATTTAAAAGACCATTTAATAAGTTGCCCCAACTTGGATTTTATCAAATTATTTGGAAGGGTAGTATAAAGTGTAGAAAAATCATAAATGTCGATAGATGAGACTGGTCTTTGAATTGATTGTAGTTTATCTAAAACTTCAATAGAATTTTTTACACTCTAAAAGTAATTTACAGCAGAGTTTTGATAAGTTTTTTCAAAATATTTAATAACCAACTCCTTTATACGAGTAAGTGAACTAGTTAAATGGATGGATAAATTGGTAGTAGAACACTTACTAGATGCTGAAATAAAACGATGTTTGAAGGGATTTTTGTGAAGCTTCGGAACCCAATACATGGTAGGTAAGATGTTATCTTTAGGTGGAAATTTAAGCATTTCTGTATCCTTATAATGTTCTTTGGTTAACGTTTTCTCGTCCCAATTGGTACGTTTGAAAGTGTCTGACTTGTCCAGTTCGTTTTGTTGGACATCGATGTAGTATTTCTTTCAGACAATAGCAACGTTGTTAGAAGCCTTGTCAACAAGTACAAACACATATTTTTACCAAGATCCTTCAGTTGTGACTTAATTCTATTTACAGACAGCTTAGGAAGTGACTCAACATAATTTTCTTTATAAAAATTTATTCTGTTGGTGACCTTGGTAATAATTCTATCTTTAAACAAATATAGAGCACGCTTGTCTGCACTTTCTCGTTTGCACGATTTTTTTGCAATAATTGGTTACAGCGTCTTTAATTATATCAAAGCATGCTCGCCGGTTTATTTTTGAAGGCGGGCGATATTGTCTGACTTCCTTATCTACAATGATGTTAAGATTCCCCGTTAATATATGTCCACAAGGTTCATAGCGATATGGTGACGTGGAACAGTCTCAGCTGCTAGGGTAGTTCCTCTCGAAATTAGCATCACAGGTAATAGAAGAGTAATTGAAAAAATGTTTCTAGTAGGTTTTTGATAAGAGAAGGAAATGACAGGCATGTCCTGGTTGTCAAAATAGACGGGTACAAGCTTTTGAATATCTGGGTCCCGAAAAATGCCAGCAATATCAATGAGGTCAATTCCTTTATTAATGTATTTAATTTTCAAAAACTGTTTTAGACGTGCTCATCGGGTTTGTCTATTCTCGGATAAAGTCGATGAAAGCAGAAAGCATCAATAATTTTGGGACATTCACAGAGCGGGCTGTTAACAGACATATTATCACACTCCAAAGAGATTTTATAAAGTTGTGTTACAGGAATTGAACAAAGTTTAGTGAACAAACCATGCCGCCCATTGTTTTTGAAAACAGTATATAGATCTTTTATATTTACTATGTTTTTACATTTGCCTTTGATGTTACAATTCACTCTTCGACCATGTGACCTGCGATAGCGTAATTTCGGAGAAGAAATTCCCATGATGTCAATAGAATCGCACCGAGAAATGTTTCCCTGACCCATTATGTTGTCATTCAACCCTAGTGGATAAGCTGTCTGAAGTTTTTTTATCCAAGATAGTTCGCATTCTCTTCTAGATCTTACAAATTCTCTCTTTGATTGATCAGGGGATTTTTCTACAAGTTCTAACGGTTGTATATTGATATATTTTTTAATGTCTTTTCCACAGGGTCCAATGTTAAAACTATGTTCCCTGCTTGTGGCCATCTTGGATGAGGTACTGACCTGCCAGATGCATTTTAAGGGGACCATCCAAGGACGATTGTGTCTAAGCTTGGTAATAATTAGGCTGGTAGTTTCTGAGAAGATCTTTGAATGTCTATTCCATGGGTCCCATGTTAAAACTATGTTCCCCGCTAGCGACCATCTTTGATAAGTTACGGACCTGACAGATACAATTTTTAAGGGGACCACCCAAGGACTATTGTGACCAAGTCTTGTTCCAATTGGCCTAGTGGTTTCAGAGGAGCTCTTTGAATGTCTTTCGATAGGATCCAATGTTAAAACTATGTTACCTGCCGGTGGTCATCTTGGATGAAGAACGGACCTACCGGATTCCTTTCTAGAAGGGACCATCTAGAGACCAAATGTTGTGCCTAAAATTGGTTATAATTGGACCTTTAGTAACTGAGAAGAAGATCTTTTAAAGTCTTTTCCATAATGTCCAATGTTGAAAATGATTTCCCCGTAGGCGGCCATCTTTGATGAGGTACGGACCTGACGGATACATTTTTAGAAGAAACCAACTAAGGAGCATTGTGCCTAAGTTTGGTTATAATTGGACTGGTAGTTTTTGAGAAGATCTTTGAATGTATTTTCCGTAGGGTTCAATATTAAAACTATGCTCCCCGCTGGTGTCTGTCTTGGATGAGGAACTGATCTGACGGATACCTTTTTGGAAGGGACCATCTAACAACCATTGTGCCTGGGTTTGGTTATAATTGGACCAGTAGATTCTGGGAAGATCTTTGAATGTCTTTTCCATAGGGTCCAATATGAAATCTTGGATGAGGTACGGACCTGAGGGATTCAATTTTTCACAGGGGGCATCAAAGGACTATTGTGACTAGGCTTGGTTCCTATTGGCCTTGTGGTTTAAGAGGAGAAAAGTTTACGACAGACGGACGGAGGGACGGACGACGAACGCCAAGTAATGGCAATTGCTCCCCCTGTCATAGCCAGGTGAAAGAACACAGTGTAAATATAATGAGACAAAAACTATCACATTTCACTTTTAATATTGTTCTTCGTATTGAAGTAAGAATATGGGCCTTTAGCTTATATACAATTAATTCATTTTTTTCAAAAAGTATCAACATTGTCACCAGCGCTGTAATTAAGCCCGAGTCATAGCTTTTCTCGACCAAAGCTAACTCTACAAAATAAGAGTATCTTGTCCCAAAAAAAACATATAGGAACTACAGTTACAACGCAAGAAAATTTGTGTTACGAAAACAAATTGATAAGTTATGTTTACCTGATTCCCAAAGACTCCTATAGAGGTCGCTGTTGATACTTCATTTGGACCAAACCATACTGCAGCTACCCTAGCCGGAAGTCCAAGTATAAAGATTTGAGCAATAGCACATATAGTCTGAGCAAACATAAGCACAGGAAATCTATCGGGGTTGACGCATGCTACTTTTAACCAGGCTCCAAGGGCATTCAGGAAACATCCACATATAGCGACAACTCGAAGTCCTTTTTTGTCTAACAGCCATGTTGATGGGAATATAAGTGGTATATAAGCCAACATGTAAATCATAGATAGCCAGTCTAATGCCGACTCTCTTTGGAATTTATCTTCTGGTAGACTTTCATTGTAATATGTTAGGATGACGTCTCCTATAATATTGAGGTGTATCCACTGGAAAGCGTTACTGAGCGAATAAAAAGAAAACAGAAAAACTATTATCCATCTCTTCTTATATACACGTGGTTGTATGTCTATTTCACTAATGTCTTTTTCTGTGGTTGGCAGAATCGGCTGAGCTTGCACTTCCATCGTCGCCAAATCGCCACTTCGGCTCAGAGCTTTTCCTAAAATGATTTATAAAATTCCCTTTGAAAAGGCACAAGTCTTGTGGATAACGGTGCAAACGACCACTTATTAGTTTGGGTCAGATAACGGATAAAATGGTCGCAATGTTTTAAGTCTTAGATAAATATTCTCAGATAAAAACAGATAAATATTGACTTTGGTTATACAATATGTGTTGGCATTGTTAACTTCTGTCGACCAAGTAACATCTTACTACATATATAACAGTTTGTACATATTGTTTAAAATCAATTAAGTATCAAATGATACGTTAAATGACAATTTTTGTTGAATAAAAACAGCTTTGCTTTTTTTAAAACATTCTTATACATTTAAAACTGATGCTCGCAAACCTAAAAAACCGGAAATACAAATAAACATCCCCGACTGAGATGTATATATGTGGAGTGCCAGATTATATTGGACAGTAACGTAATGAGCATACAAACAAATACATAGAAACAACGTTTTCAATGCGTACAAATGGTTAGAATTAAGCACTCTTGGAGTCTTGGAGTCATATGGGAAACAGGTTCACCTTTTGTTGATCTTGACTTTTTTTGTTGCAAAGATTATAAGAATGCCAGTGTTATGTAGCTAGAGTCATTTTCCCGAACAAATTGCAGTTTTTCTACCTTTAATTAGGATATCAACGGTTGATTTGTGAAAAAAAAAAATCTTTTACTTTAAACGTATTTTATTTGCAAATAAACAAATTTGGATTAGACACGAGTTATTCCAACTCACAAGGTCTTCTCCATACATAAATTACAACATACAATTATAAGTTCAAAAATAACGACAAGTGTAAATAACAAAAAAGAAACTATATATAAAAGTAACAAAGACGCATTGTTTCAATCTAGACTTAAACGTCCCGAGTGCTGAATAAACTGTTGAACATTTTTAAAGATGTTAATATTTGAATTATTATCAAGTAAGAGGCTTCCAAAAAGAATGACAGTGATTTTATCCTCTCCAGTGTCTGGAAGAGTATCTATGTACCTGCTACGTTGATTGTTGTACAGAGGGCATTCTAGAAAAAAGTTAAAGCTATCTTCTGTAGGCCAACCACAGTTGCAACATTGGTCATGGATCAAGTTCACCCTGAACAGATCAGCTTTCAGAGTGCTACTCATATGACGTAACCTTGTATGTATTATATTTAACTTTCTGGGACCACCATTATAATATGAAGGGGGTTTAAAATGGGGGTTCTGATTTTTCAAGACCTTTTTAAAATTATTAACAGAGGGAATGTTTCTAAGTCTTCCATCCAAACCGTTCCATAAACGTATAGTAGATGGAAAATATGATCTAGCGAAGATTTCGATTCGAGACCGAGGGTAAACATAGTTAGAATCATTTCTCAAATTATATCTTGTTGTAGTACGAACGATTGGTGTTAAATAGTCATTCAAATATTGTGGTACTTTACCATAATGAATACGGTGAAAAATACAAAGTTTTCGTCGTTTACGGCGGTCTGCTAGTGGTTCCCACCCAGTTTCAAAGTATAAAGATTCAATACTTGAATATCTGGGTAGGCCAGTAACAATCCTGGCCGCTTCATGTTGAATTTTGTCTAATTTGTTACAACATTCGACTGTACATTCGTCCCATAACTCACATGAATATTCGAGTGGGGGTAATATATATGTATGGTAAATTTCTTTTTAAGTTTGATCTGCTCAAGGTGAACTTAAGCCTACGCTAACTGTCCTAACTGTCTCGTTGCATTTAGACAAACGTGATCTATATGGGTATTCCATTTACAATTCGATGACAAAAATACACCCAAGTGTTTGTGGTTATCAACCATTTCTACCCGCTGGTTATTAAATTTTATGTGTTTTGTATGTAAAATATATAAGTTTTGTTTTGGCAGGGTTAAAATCAACCATCCAATCTTCTGACCATTTGTGTAGCTTTTCAAGATCAGAGTTGATTGTATTTTGTATTTCTAAATGGTTATCAGAAGCACAACCTATAGAAGTATCATCAGCGAATAATCTGGTAAAACCAACTAGGTCATCTGCTATATCATTAATAAAAATTAAAAACAACAAAGGGCCTAAAACAGAACCTTGTGGTCCGCCTGCATTTATGGTACATTCTGAAGACATATTTTTTAAAAACACTCTTTGGCGTCTCGATGTTGAGTAGCATTCAATCCACATAAGTATATCCCTATTAATTCCATAAGATTTAAGCTTAACAATAAGACCCCTATGCCATACTTTGTCAAAGGTCTTTGAAATGTCCCAGAATACAATACATGCATTATGTTTTTTATTATGTGAATCGCATATATTATGATATATCTCAGTGAGTTGATAGACGGTACTGTGACCAGCCATAAAACCTGACTGATACTAATATAACAAATAATTTGATACGAGGTAGTTATAAATATATTTATATACTACTCTCTCAAAGACCTTTCCAACGCAGCTTAATAGAGCTATCGGACGGTAGTTAGAAGGAAGGGATTTATCTCCCTTTTTGAAACAAGGCATTCCGAAGATAGCCTCCAAAAATTCGGAAATATTCCAACTGATAAAGATTTATTGCATAGTATATTTCAAACGGAACTGAGATGCTAACAGCTGTTAATTTCAACATATGATGGCTGATACCATGCCAATTTCTTTAATAAATTGTTTTATTCCATGAATTGTTATTGAAAATATTAAAGGAATGACAATGATTTATTTTTCGATTGTTTTTTTAATACATTTGGCTTCATGTGGTACTCTACTAAAAGGTATAATACGGTTTATGTTACAAATAATTTAATTGGTTCAATTACTATCACATGGTATATTCAACATACAATAGTCTGAGCGGGCTGTGTCGGATCTCAATACAGCCCGGTGGTGACATCAGCAGAACAAAAACATATATTCAGCTTAAAAGTTACAATTTATTTGTTTTTTCAACCTGTCACTCGAGACACAAAAGTACACAAAATGATTTAATCTCACATTGTTTTAAATATAATAAGTTTCAGAACGTCAGAAATTTCATGTCTATGTTTTTCAATTAATTTCGTAAATTGCCGACAATTAAAAAAAAAGAGGAAAAGATTGACCTAAAGGTTGTACTGGTAAATTTGTTCAATGAAATAAAAGTAATAGAAACTTGTATATCGGGCTGCATCAGATTTACAGACTGCCTAATGATTTTGATACGGACCTGTACCTTATTACAGCCCTTGCTTTCGGCTCGGGCACAAGGTACACGGTCTGTATCGCGGTCCTTAGGCAGTCTGCAAATCCGGATGCAGCCCTCTACAAAAGTTACTATTACATTATTTGTAACCATGTTATAAGCTTTCGTGGATATAAGTACAAAATTTAATTTTGAATTTTTCTCCAATAGGGTCCAAGCATACAGCAACACATAATATTAACCACACGTGCGTTTGGATTTGAAAAAGGATAAGCTGGCAAACATTTAGGGTTTATTTTGTTTGTGTTTTAATTAATTTGAGAGCTTCATGTCGGATGTGCTTTGAATATATACATTATATAGCACAAGCACCGTAAGCCTTCTTCTTATGGCTATTGTGACTTAACAAATCAAGCATCGTGTTTGTGGCGGAGGAGACTAAATAAACGTGATGATGGAAACGTCGCCAATACTATCGGTGGTTGGATCATATGGATCATGAGGGGAAAATCAGGACAGAACCAGTTTTCCCATGCACAGTTGTAGGTGAAACGGTAACTTGCTAATTTTTCCGAGCGAAAATTTGGATCGATCCAGAACACCCCCCCCCCCAACCCATTTCATCCCGGAAAGACCAGCATGGAGAAAAACGGTTATATGACACCGGAGTCAATTTATTACCCTTTTTCCTATTAGATGCTTTTGACCGACCCTCAACCACCCCAGAATAATATTTCCTCTAACTCATTTACATGTCTGACTTTTAAACATGTTAAATATATATATTTACTAGTATGTAAATCATTTTCACTAATTCGAAGTAACCCTGACATGTTTTAGTTTATTTACATGCACATGTCATTATTAAAATGCAAACATTCGAACTAATATTTATCTTGAAATCAAACAAAATCTAGTAGTATTCTTGACTGATAGTGTTACTGAAACGGGGATCCTATTAACAAGGCTATCGTTTTATAACGGATCTGTAACTGATTCATTATATAAAAAAGAACGTTCAAAGTACAACTATAAACTGGTTTAAACCGGTAGGAATAGTTTAAATTTAACATAAATTTCACTATATAACAAATAAAATAATTTTATACATGTATGAAATAATTAAAAAAAAGCAAAAAGCAAACTGATATCTATATTTCACACCAATACAGTCACATTTAGAATGAAAACTGATAGTTTTTATCAACCTTAGAGAAAGTAATAAATAAAATCTTACCTAGAATACCAGAATTCATTTTAATATTAATAAATGTGCAGGTTCTTTGTCACAAGTTATCTACAAGATAATACCGCGCATCTTCACTTATTTACTGATATATACACACATAAACTAAGCCGCAATGATCGATTTCGTAGCGTGCCAGTCAGCCATGTTGTAAACAAACGAAAGATCAATGACCCGAATATCCTTGTATATTATTGATTTGAGTCGTTGGAGCAATGCACTTTATACGCTTCTTGCTTAGTACCAACTAAGTCAAAATTTACTACGATCTGTTTTTTTTACTCTTTGTGCACATAATCAAGAGGTGGAATGGGGGTTTCAATAAAAAGTTTAATAAAAAATGAAATGAAATGAAGAAAATATATATATAAAAACATGCGAGGTTTGCATGTCTTAAAATATATACTTCAAAAACATAATGTAAAAAAAATAATAATAATAAACCTTTTTTTTATCTCAACTCTTTATAAACGGTAAAAATTATATATTGTTGAAGTAAGCGTAAAACACCATTCAATCAATCATAAATAATACACTATGTATATCACATATTTAAGAATGCTATATTGCAGGTTTAGCAAACGCCCACGAACACATGCTAAGACACTTAGCTTAAACATAATTATGCATATCTGAGTTTAGAATACTTGTCCTCGTCCCCACAACACCCCTCGGAAACAAAAAAAAATTAAATAAAAGGTTAGGTTATTGAATTACTGGCCTTCTACTCCCCACCCATCCCAGGTTTCTTTTAAGTCCAAGTATAAAAGATTCAAGTTAATTGGTACACCCCCGTTATATCCATGTCATCATTTCACAATGCCCACTATCAACCAAGTGCGAATCGACGAGATCATTATTATAGTCAAGCAATATATGACGCCTACCAATGAAAAATACACTTCATTAATAGAAATGGCTATTAATGCGATGTATTTTTTGGTTGTATATGATTTTTAAGAAAAATCTCACAAATCTGACTTGAAGTGGGTGCGTAAAGGGGTACTTTGTGCGAAGGGAATGCGTTATACATGTGACAAATGTCAGAAAACTCGTGATATTGACATGAAACAGGGAAACAGGAGAGAAGAGAAGCGTGATCTTTGATTGAGATAAATTCAAAAATAAACTCCTTTTAATTCAGGAAATTCAGAATTTCCGATATTTTGGGACTAACGTAGTGATGTTTTTGGACCAATTTCGATATACACTACGTTCATAAAGTAAACTGTGAATTCGATGTAAATTTAACTTTTTATTCGTGGTCGGGTGTGTTACCTAAATCACAGGCAACTCCGTAATGAACCATCAAATGTAGCTGTGAAAGGGTAGCCAAGACGCACACCAATATATTCTTAGGTATTAAAGTACTAACAGAGCACAAGGTCACTGGCCTGAATCAAGGTTTGACTGGTTAATATATTTAAGTGGCCGAAAGAAATATAATCCGGTCGTCTTTGTACGATTTAACTTAATTTGTTGATACGAAATGTGGCGCAAATAAATAACCTTATTTATTAAATGGTCGCCTTTTGTGAATGACAAACTAAACTTTCAGATAGATTTGTGTACATCACACGGGATAGTTTTTATACCAATTACATGACACAGGCATAAAATGATATGGTCCAAAAGCCCCTCTTACACTACAACGTTTGTCGTCCGTTCTTTATTCGGTGAATACGGTACAGGTACGTTGATGTCCGTTTTGTACGGTGAAAAATTTTGAACATGTTCAAAACTTGGAACGGACATATACCGCACAAAATGTCCTGTGAATGTACGGTAGGTTTACGTTTTGTTCCGTTCTCATGAGTTTGTATACGTTATTCATTCGTTACTTGTCCGTCTTACATCCGTTCATGTACGGTACATTAAATCAGTGAAACGGACTTTTACCGAAGAGGTAACGGATAAACCGTTCGAGTTCCGGATTTACAGCGGAAAGCAACCAGACGTGCACAGAATAAAGCAAATTTATAAAAATGTATGTTTTCAATGGTCAAAATTAACATGTAATAAACAAGATAAGAATCGTAAAAGTAGGCCACAATTAAAAGATAATAAGCACATAATATAAAATATATAAAAATATAAAAAAAAAGAAAAACAGCTAAAAATCACAAGAAAGGAACAGAAAGAAAGGTCCATAATTTTCGGCCTTATAGCTTCAACTATGAGGCAACTGGGCGGAAACCCAAAATGACCCTGCCAGAACGAAATAAACATGAACCACTGAAGAGTAACAGAAATTACCTGGTTGACCCATAGGCCGATAATTTTGTCATACTTTCTGTTCCTTTCTTCTGATTTTGACCTGTTTTACCTTTTAAAACGTGGCCTACTTTTACCAATCTTATTTTGCTTAAAACGAATTTACTACGGTTGCTTATTTTGTGGTCATCCAATAGAAGGTGTTATACACTACTTTTTATAAAGTTGCTTATTTAATTAAGTAATTGCAAGACTGTTTATTTCTATCTATATGGTGCAATAACATTATTCTGACATATACCCAAAACATCAAAAAAATGTCCGTTTTCTCGCCATTTAACGTTTTATGTGTTAAGCAGCATTCGCTACCATAGAGCCTGTGTAATTTTAACCCGTTCTTTGTCTTTAGTATCATTAATGGCATTTTCGCCTTTTGGTGGAGAAGGTAAACTGTAACCCGACAGTTCTTCTCTTGCCTTTCTATTTGGTGACATTTTGGGAAAATGAATTTCATTGGTCAAGCACGGTGTAATGATTGTCTGTGTAAAATAAGGTGTTGAGCGGTCAAAAGACACGGGTTTCGTCTTTTAAAATCGATACTTTTACATAGAACCTATTCAATTCGTTTTTTCTCGGTGCTCGCACGGTACGTTTCCGTTAACAGTCCGTTTTTATTCGGTACTCGTCCGGTATGTTACTGTTATAAATACGTTTTATTCGGTGCTCGTCCGGTAGGGTTCCGGTGTCAGTTCGGTGCGAGTTCAGATTATTCGGGCTCCGGACTGTGCATGTACGGTGCAATTACTGTATGCCTCCGGTTTTTGTGCGTTTTCATTGTAATTCGTGAGCGAACAAAAATATTTACCACCGTACAAAAATGATTTTCATCCGTTCCTCATACGTTTACACGGTGTAGTGTATGAGCGGCTAAAGGCACATACATTGCAGTAAGAGAAGAAATATCAAATCAAGATAGTAAGACCCACTGTGGCATTTAAGACAATCTGATTTTTATCTTATCAATACTTATGATGGTTCTTTCGGCGATCAGTTTTATACCAAATCATTTATAACCATTCTTATATTATAAATAAAATACTTATTTAGACATTAACGAAAATCTTGAACTGAAACAAATAAAGTACTAAAAGATAAACGTTCCTTCAATTTCCCCATAGATTTATATCTCATTTAGTGTTACAACCAGACACCCAAAATATGTGCATTGCCCGTCGGATCCTGAAAAAGCCATACTCTGAAATCATTCTCCAACTTTTATATAGCGCATGCATAATAACATCTTCAAGCATACTATATGAAAGTGGCTATAAATATGTTGATATTATCGTGAAGATTCTACATTCAAATAATTTGATTGATGGATTGATATTTAACGCCAACTTCAGCAATATTTCAGCTATATTATTATGAGAATTGTTAAGTATATTAAACAATTATAATAAGTATATGAAAATATCAGTATTAAACCATATAGCTTTATACAAGTAAAAACAAAAGTAAAATATCAAAAATACTATAGAAGAAATATTGGTTTAACTGTAACATTATAAGAAAGTAAGTAAGAACCGAACCGTCAATCCAAAACGAATAATCCAAGGACAATGGCAACATCGGAAAAAAAAACACACACACACACACACAAATGAACAACACAGACCCAATAAAAAACCATGGGTGAGATCAGGTGCATCGGTAGAGTAAGCATAAGACACCCGCAGAGTTGAACATGTCAAATTCGGTAGTAAAGTCAAATCCGGTAGAGGAAACAACAATTAAGCTTTAAAGAGAAAGATCTTATGTCATCTGGGAAACAGATATCCCATAGCGGTCCACAAGATGGTGATGTCGACCATACAACTTCTGGAGAGATGACTTCAGGTTTTGAGTAACATACCCTTGTTGAAGTAGCCTATTTGTTAGCAACCGGGCTCTATCAAGGAAGTCACTGTATCGAACACAGGCTCTTGAATAGCGAATGAGCTGGGAGGTGTAAACTCCATATGCCGGTGCTGTTGTGATGTTGCTACAAAGAAAAGGGAAGTTTACTATTGGAAAGGTGAAGTCATCGCGTTTGTCGTACAGCTTAGTTTGAAGTCTACCTCTGTTGTCAATTTTAAGATGAAGGTCAAGGAACGAGGCTGATGTGGAAGTGTCTGTGGTATCCTTAATTTCGAGCTCTTTTGGATTGATCAGATGAAGAAAATCACCAAAGTGAGGGTTGTTTAGTGACAAAATATCATGTATATAACGGAAGCTAAAATTGAAGGATTGGGCCAGTGTTTTATCTTTATTTTGAAGAAGCCCTTCGATGAATTCAGTCTCATAATAGTGGATAAACAGATCGGCTAGGAGAGGCGCACAGTTTGTGCCCATAGGAATTCTGATAGTCTGTTGAAAAAAAATCCTCCAAACTGGACAAATATATTGTCGATCAGAAACTCTAACATTTTAATCACTTCTTCCTCTGTATATTTTTTCTCCGATTCGGAGTCATTTTTCACAGAGTATGCTTGTTCTCTACATACAACAATGTACCTATATCTTCGTTCACCGTTCTTACGTGGGAAACCTCTATGAATTAAACGTTTCAGCCGAGATTTTAGTTGTTCATGAGGAATAGTTGTGTAAAGTGTTGAGAAGTCGAAAGTTTTAATGCTGTTACAGTGTGATTATGATCTAGAGTTTAAGATGTCAAGTAGATCTTTCGAGTTTTTCAAAATCCATATTTCATTTACACCGCTTTTTGAAAACCAAGTATCACAGTATTTTTGAAGGCCCTCTTTATCAGCTGTCAAGATGGAGGTTAGCAATTTAGATACTAGTATATAGGTTTTGTAGAGCATTTGCCAGATCCAGCGATGTATCGTTCTTTGTATGGGTATTTATGTAATTAAAGTACCCAGTAAAAAGAGGGGATATCTGTTTCTTCATCCTTGATGGAAATCTCGAAGGAAAGCAAAACAGCTTTATAGTTCTGTAATATCTCCTCCTTTGACAGAGTAGTAGCTGCGTAAGTTGGATTTCCGTGGAATTATCAATGCCTAGTTCTTTCTTTAAACAATTTATATAATGATTTTTTCAAATAAAAATGATATTATTTTGGGCCTTATCGGCAGGAACGACGACATATTTGTCATGAATGGAGGACAAGTAACTGGCCACATATGCATTTTTGGAAATTGATAATGCTTTAGTTCTCATTGACCCTCGTAGCTGATAGATTCGTTTAAGAATCATTGACCTCACAGCCTTAATCCACTCCGAAAGGGAATCAGTCTTCATTTTGTTCACGCTTAATCCATTTTCTAGCGTAGTCAGCAGAATAAAAATCAGGCCTGATATCAGCAACATCTATACATTCAATTAAAACATGTTGGATTGTATAAGGACAATTGCATGGAATACATTGAGGTCGGTATCAAATGTTTTGTATCAAACTATGTGTTGTTCTGGTGTGTCCTAAACGACATCGGGTCAACACCAACTGTTCTCTATGGTTGTTACCGTAGGAAACAACTTGTTTACTGACGTCTGACTGTATTCCATACAGGTTATTATTTATTTGCAGATCCCATTTGGCCTGCTATACAACCTTAAAATGTATTTACCGATCAAAGGCTTGCTTTAAATGTATTTGCCGATCAAAGGCTTCGTGTCAGTGTACTCTACTGGACAACCCGCCATCTTGTCATCTAGTGTACCCTTGGCTTCCTGGTCAGCAACTGTATTTCCATAGACCCCCACATCACTAGGGATCCAAACATAAATGACTTCTTTGCCTACTGATACATGTGACTTGTAGAATTCAGCTATTTTCAAAATAATTATGTGTTTTGTTTTTCGACTTTCAATTACCATAAGGCATGAAAGTGAATCAGAACCGATCTTGAACGTATTTGTTTACGACAAAGCTACAAATTTAAGTGTTTCGTAAATAGCGTTAGCTTCAGCAGTAAATATAGAACTAGGGGATGGTAGTCAGAGATTTGCTGTACGATCTCCAAAAACGGCTGCAGAAGCCACTCTGTTTCCATCCATAGAGCCATCTGTGTAAATTTGCGAGTATTCAGGATGTTCAGATTTAATTTTTGCAAAGTCCTACTTTGGTATCACACTTTTTTTCGTAATTCGAAATTAAATGTTGGTTTTGGGTTCAGCCAAGGAGTTTCTATTGAGGGTATTTCATCCCAATTTATATTAGCAGACTCCAGACGTGGTTTGATAAGAAGTCCAAAAGGTTTTATGACGTTTGGGCGTTTTTCATAGTCAGCTTTGTGAAGAGGTAAGAAAACACAGTTGTGGGCAGGATTGGAAGGTTACGCTTTAAGCTTGTTGCATATTGTAAACCAAGTTTGACACGTCCGTCTTCCAAAGATGGTTCATAAGCTGCGATATAGAGACTTTCCACAGGAGAAGTTCTGAACACACCCAATAAAAGACGCAAACCTTGGTGATGAATGTTATTTAATAATTTAATGTATGATCTACGGGCAGGGCCATGAATAAAACATCTATAATCTAATTTTGATCGAATCAACGATCGATATAAATTTAACAAGGGCTACGAGTAGCTATATATCCCTCCAGCAATTTGAAAACTCCACATATTTGTGGTAAATTCACAATAGGCATAACTCCTACAAAAAAAATGCCCAGGACTCATCTTCGAACTCGTTTGAGGTATTCTTGAACTAAAGCTACTGTATAAATATTATCAAAATCAAATGAGAATGCTTACAAGTATATTTTGTCAATTTTCAAAGTTAAAAAGGGGCATAACTCCTACAAAAATATTAAACCAAGGACACATCTTCCAACTCGCCTGAGGCATCCTAGGACTTAAGCTACTGTATAAATATTATCCAATCATGAGAAATAAATTTTCTAGAGCGCTTACAAGGATATTTTGTCAAATTTTCTTTAAAAGAGGCATAACTCCTACAAAATTATTCGAATAGGACTCATCTTTGAGCTCGCTTGAGTCATCCTAGAACAAAAGTTACTGTGTGAATATTATCCAAATCCAATGAGAAATAAATTTTCTAGAGCGCTTACAGGGATATATTGTCAATTTTCAAAATTAAAAGGGGCATAACTCCTACAAAAATATTCGAGTAACTCATCTTTGAACTTGCTTGAGGCATCCTTTAACTAACGATAATTCAATGAGGATAAACTTGCTTGAGCGCTTACAAGGCAGACGCACAGACGCTCGGCATTACCATATCACCGCGTCGCGTTCACACGGGGATAATAAGTATATGTTATCTGGATTTTGACATATGTATATCGTAAAATATCATCCCGTGAGCAAGAGTATGAAGCACAGGGGCGAGTGAACGCAGCAAACGAGCCCCAAGCTTCATATTCTGGCGAATGGGATGATATTTTACAATATTCCGGCTTTCAAAATATTTATTGTCGGCTAACGTTTTTAAATTTAGAAAATTTTGCTTCGAAACATGTTAGAAATAGAAAGAAAGTCTTTTTTTTTCATTGGAGAACCTCTCATTGTTTACATTTGTCTTCTAGTTCTGTAAACAAAATGGTGGCTCTGCTGAAGTTATCAGCGACTTAGTTTCCGTATTTTTTTTTCGAACGTCTCGTTTTTCTTTTTGTGTATTGGTAACAGTAATTTGTTTACAATATTGAAAACGGAAAATATAGTAAAGTCTTTATCCAATTAAGATTTATTTCTTACAAAACGGATAAAAGGATGTTGCTCAAACGTTGGGAGAATTGCCTTGATAACTCCAGGTCAACCTCTTAATAAGTTCGGGTCAACCGGATATGGCTTTTTGTGGAAGGGCCCTGCAGGCTGAGATAGGCGGAGGGAAAGACGATAAAACAGTGTTAGCCGTACCCTAGTCGGTACTCGACACATCTTTTAAAACATCTAATGCCTTGAGACATTTATTTTTTAACATTTTGATATGGGGAGAATGAAAGTTTACTGTCAAAGATTAAACCAAGGAACTTGGTCTCTTTTATAATAGTTATAGGGTTATTGTATAGTTTCAGCTCTGGTCTGTGTGCATTTTCAACTTACAACAGAAATGCATCCAAACTGTTTTAGAGCTTAAAAATTTCAAACCGTTTTCAATTGAACATTTGTCAATTCCGTTTAGACACAGTTAAATTAAGACGGCTGCAATGTTTTTGTAAGACAACAACAATTGTGTATTCCTATCTGTTTCATACAGAAATTTTTGCAGCATACAATTCATTCAAAACAAAATGATGAAAATCGCGCAAATATCACAAATTTGACCTTTTTATTTGTGTTGGTATGTCATCCCACATCTTGTTTATTGATACGGAGATCTATAAGGAGACAATTATAGTCCGAAGTAATTTTTGGACTGAATAACACAAACCCCAAAACTGGTGAAGTTTTTGCAAGAGTGCATGTCTAGTTCACACAGATAAAGCTATTAATGCAATATGCTCTAAAGAAAACATTTTAAATGCCGTTTAAAGGTATTCAAACCGTAGCATTTTATATAATTTCACCCACTCTACTTTTTCATATTTACAAAACTCACAACCCTCGAACTCTTTGTTCAAATTGACTGAAAGCATTTTTCCCAGTTACTTTTGTTAGTATCCCATTATATTTGAGTATTTTCTCTGCATGGTTCGGTTTTAATGAGTTGCAGTTAACGCAGTGTACTCAGAGAAACATTGGAATGGTACACATCTTCCTGCAATACCAGTCCCGCGCCAGACACTGCCCTTGAAAATAAATAAATATTTCCGACAACTATCAGTCGAGGAATGACAAATGTCTTATGCGATAGGTCTTACTATTGCGAGCAAAATAAAATACAGCTAGAGTAACACAAAACCTGGTTTGCGAGGTAGGTTCATATTAATGGTTTATCAAAAATAAATACATGTATGCCGACCTCACAGTCAGTAAGTTTTCACATAGTGGTTCAGTAGGTATTATAATGAAGAATGAGACCAAAATTTGGAAAAACTAGGTCTTGACGCCGGTTCAGATCCCCATTACTTTTTATCTGTACTGAATAGATTTTGTGAATATAGAGCGCAGAAATGTTGAATAGGAATTTGATGATCTGGAAATTCCCTTAGAAAATCGAATAACATTGCGTGGTTTTATTTGTTGATAATCTTATTTTATCGGGACCAGTTAATCAATTCAAAGAAAATGTAAGTAAAATAAGAAAGAAATAAAGGTGGATGAGACAACCGGGGGCGACGAGTTTTGAATGCCACTGGAAAAGGGAGAAATGGGTAGGGGCGGGAAATTTAGCCGTCTATATGACGCCCAGTGCATCTGCTCTCCTTAGAGAAATATAGAAGGGATCTTTATACTGAATGGAGCTTGGCGTTTCTCCACACAGTTTGGCTACAATGGTTCGCGGTCAGGATTTCCGTATTATGACCTGACTATCCCGGATAGACAGAGCATTCCTCTATCCACCAACTGGGGACGTGCCAAACAGGCATGTAGTCGGAGCCCCTGAAAACCGATTCATTGTCTCCGTATTATTGCATGTTGTTATATGTATACCAAATATTTGATATGAATAAAATGTCGCTTGTTTCTATCTCTATACAACTTAAATGCTATCTTGTATAACTGACTTATTTGCAAAAGAGATTACGCTGTTTTACCTTCCAGTGTCAACTTTTGGTCTTTGTCTGTATTCATTGCATTCCCATCACCTATATTACCATTAGTTTCTGTTGTAAGCATTTCACCTGTCATACTTGTATTTACATTCAAGTTTTTGGTCCCATTCTCATTCGGTGCAAATCCCCCGTTTTCATTATAACAATTACATGTATTTGTCTTGTACATCCCTGTTTTATTCTTTCAGTTTGTATTCTATTTAGATAAGTAACTACATATCTATTCTAATCTGTAAGTATAAGTGGACAAAGTATATACATAGATTTGTAACTAATATTTACCAATAAACTCTGAAATGTGGCCCAACTTTTCGACCAAAATAATTAAATAAGTTCATTATCACAAGAAATATATAAAGCACCCGAAACACAGTGTGTTGCAGGAAACATCTTTAATTAAGGTTCCGATCATACAAATTCACAGTATAGAAAACCGAGTGTAGAATAACAAAACTCTAAATTCACTGTATCCTTATACTTATTCTTATCCTTCCTTTTTGGTGACACAGAGACTTCTGAGTTTCTACTGGTACATATTCCACATAACTGTGGAGTAACGACATGGTTAATGCCTTTTAACCGGGATTCTCTGTAAGAACCAGAATTACTTGGACAGATTTAGCCGATTAGCCATATTTATATTTATTAATTCATTTTCAAAGATATCTTATAAAATTTATAAGATATCCGACATAATGTATAAGATATCTTATAATAAAAAATAATTACTTATAATTTTTTTGGCATTTGAACAGGTTTTCAGGGGCTCTGGCAACAGAGCTGACGGGCGCGAGTAGTTGATATGGCAAAAAGCCGTAGGTTTTCAAAAAAAGTTTTTTGAAAACCTAC
>MJUU01034185.1:4675-18217 GCA_002080025.1 Modiolus philippinarum
GGGGGGGGGCTATGGTCTTTTTCTAAAAAAATATTTTGGATCTGATTATATGTGAAAAAAATATTTTGGCTGCCAAAATGATGAAAAAAAAATTTCTGAATGAGGTTTTCTGCCCAAAAAATTAATGTTAATTTTAAAAATATTTTGTTGATACGCGTGCAAGAAAAAAGAAAAAACATAACCCCCTCCCCCTTCAGGTTAAATGGTCGGTCCCCAATTCCAAAGTTTCATGCATTTATTTTAATTCCTTCATATAGGAGTTTCCGCGAATCCAATTAGTGGCGTCACAAAATCTAATTTTCATATGCAAATTAACATTTTTGGTTGGCAAAGCCGAAGTATGATCACAATGTAGCATTGGGATAGAATTTTTAATCTTTGATAGCTTTTTTTATTATATGCACGATTTTGGATCTGTAAAATGCATGTTAAACATTGAGATATTCATATTTTTTCTACCGATTTACTTTTTAATAAAAATAGACAAATATTTTTTGATGTGAATTTCAAAAATGTGAAAGTTTCAAAAATTATATGGTTTACAAAATACACTAATTCTATACATATTAAAAATAAAAAGCTGAAATTTTTTCCATCCTGTAAAAGTGTTAACATTCCATAATTGAGATCAAAAAGAATCATCCATTTATCTTAAATAACAAATTCTCATCAGTTAATTGAAAATGACATTTTTATGACCCTAATCAGTAACTACGATTTCTTGCCAACCACAGGTAAATTTTCAAGCTTGTGACGTCACTGAAAATAAACGCCAAAATTTCCATTCGGAAATATGTTCACTTTTGTAATGTTATGGTAAAACCAGAGAGTTCCGAAAGTTCTTCAACTACTAGATTTCTCTACTTGTGACGTCACCAGGTAAATAAAAACCCTCCTATTATACCAAATATCATTGACCTACCACTTATAGTTACTGAGAAAATGACGTAATCACAAAAACTTAACATGCTCATTGGACCATGAAATTGAGGTCACAGACAAAAGCCTTATAGAAGCCACCATACTTTGTACGCATATGTCTCGCTTTCTATGCCTTTCGCCGCGGGCGAGACAAAAATGGAAATTTTGCAGAATATTCTCCAAAATTACAGGGTGGGTAGATTTCGTCATGCTGATCATTTTTATCCCTCTCAGATTGTTGATATCTGTAACAGGCATGGGGTAAATTACATTGCTCTGTAATGCATTGAATTACAATTTGCATTAAATTACCATTACCATTACACAAGATTCACAAAGAAATGCATTAAATACACAAGATTCACAAAGAAATGCATGAAATTACCATTGCATTTTTATATTTATATAGCTACACATCTCTTAGTTTTCTCTGGAAAAAAACGGAAGAAATGCATAGTCTAAAGTTAAACTTTGAGTTTATACGAGTTTTATTATGCAACAAAGTTATGTGTTAGTTAATTTGAATTTTTTTTTAAAACTGAGTCAAAACCTATAGTTCAATATGAGGAAAAATAATAGGCCAACTAAAATAATTTCTTGATTGGGTAATTAATCAAAACATGGCAATCACCATTGTTTCTGTCTATAAAATATACCAATAGAAAATTATCTTTTATATTCTTCAGCATTTAGAACATATCAAATTAATCTTGTAAATGTTTACTATAAATTCATTTTATGTTTACCAAATTTTTAAATGAAAATCTGTGAACTAACATATCATAGCCTATTAAGTTCTTAATATAACCTGCAAAGTTTTAAGTTTGTTTATCATTCTCTCAGTTTGTGCAACAGGAAATAGTAATGCAATGTAATGCACTGTAATGCATGAATTACATACATTTTTGTGATAGTAATGCATTGAATTACCATTACATTTAATGCAAAAATTGGTGAATTACACATTACACTGAATTACTTGAAAATATGTAATGCATTGCAATGCATTACCATTACACATTATCATTACCCCATGCCTGATCTGTAAAGATTTTTGAGTTATTTGCAAAAAAAAAAAAAAACAGCAATTTACCGCTGTTATATTTTTTGTAACAGCCGCCATGTTGATGGGCCTACAGACATAAAAATCACAAACTTGAAAGTGTGAAAGTGCATACCCTGGTAGTGATTCAGGCTAAGTTTGGTTAGCATTGGCCAAGTACTTTCAGAGGAGAAGATCTTTGAAAAAAGTTAACGGATGGAGAGACGACGGATGCCAAGTGATGGCAAAAACTCACACGGCCTTTGTCCAGGTGAGCTAAAAAAAATGGTTGCTCCCATATTATTTCACAGATTGGTTTTATTTTCGTAATACAGACTCACTACAAAATGGGTGTGATTTTATCCTAATAAGGTGGTTTACACTAAATCCAAGGAAGTGTGTCTTCTCTAGTGTTCCAAAAACAACTTGAGAATTGATACACAAGTGCTCCTCTTCATTTTAGGTATTCACATCACCATTATAGCTCACCCTATTCTGGTCTAGTTCAATAAAAAAAAAAATAAAAACACAAGTTTAATTTTTATTAATAAAACACTGATAACAAAACAATTATCACTGTAAATATATATCTAACAATCAATTTAATGAAAACCACTACAAATATCACATGATATGAGATATGAATACTATATCACATGACATGAATATTTAATCACATGCCATAAATAATGAGTACTTAATCACATATCATAATTAATGAGTACTTAATCATATGACATAAATAATGAGTACTATATCGTTTTACATAAATACAATAGACGAGTTTCCAATTGGTGAATTTTCCTGGAAAATTTTGACGTCACAATATAGATTTTTGGACATCACAATGTTGCGTGACGCAATTTACTTCGATTGACCACAGGTCAATCAGGGTAATTCATTCATAAAACGAAATTGGAAACTTGTCTATACTGTGAAAGTACTATTGTTTGTGGAGTTCCAATTTTTGTGGATATCATGGTTTGCTTAAACCACGAAATTAAGTTCTAAAGGAAATGCATTTTTTTCAGTAGGGTTTTAATGCATTGAATTCAAAACCACAAAAATTAATGACCACGAATAAAAGAACTTCCACAGTATCACATGACATTAATACATTTCATCAAGATCCAATGAAGTGCTTTGGACATGTGCTGATAAGGTAGATGAATGGACAGACAGACAGACAGACAGATGGATGGACAGACATTACGAAATAAATGCAAAAGCTTCGTTTCTGGGGATTTGAAGTTATAGCTGCACCAGACATATTTCCAATTGTATATTTACCCTGCCTGGAACAATTTACAAGAATTATGACAAGAAAAATTTTTTTCTACGTCGGAAGTAATTCTGATAAGACTTCAGATATTATTATCATTTTTCAAATGGTGGTGTCCCCACTGGTTCTTTGGCACTGCATCAATTAATTCATCTAATTGTAAGATATAAGAATATATATGGTTGGAGGATGGGGATTAGTGGTGGATCCAGACTTTGTGCCTTTCTGNGGGGGGGGACCAACCAATATTTTTTTTTTCAAAAGGGGGGCCCGGAACCCAATTTAAAAAAAAAAAAAAACACCCTATGAATTTTAAATATTTTCCGACCTAAGGGGGCCCGGACCCACCAGCCCCCCCCCCTAAATCCGCCACTGGGGATTCAATCAGCTTTGACAATAATTTATCATTCTTACAAGACAAAATGGCCATGCAAAATAATGTAATACATATGGTGACTGACAATTCTGTAAAATTTGATCAAAATCCTGGTCCCCGTTTCTTTAGAGTTGGATCCACAAGATCTGCCATACTTTAATGTTGATGAAATATTCAAAGTCCCATAACTCCAACAAAAGTCAACTAATCAAGCAGTGGTGAGATATGGTGAAGGCCTCATGGTGACTTCAAGATGAAGAACTAGAGGCTCAGAGACTGAGCCTGTATCGCTCACTTGACAAAATGCTTCTATGCCGTGCACGACCAAAAAAGATGTATTTTACCAATGAGGTCTAATGTTAAGCTATGTTCTCCATTGGCACAAGTGTTTTTAGTCTGATCCTATTGAAATGAGTAATCTTTGCAAGGACCTTCAATACACCATTCCATCACAGTTTATTTAAATTTGCTTAAATAGTTTCAGAGAAGATAATGAAAAGTATAGTTTTCACATACCGCCCTAATATGTTCAACTATGTTCTGCACTGGAGTACCATGTTTTTTGTTGGATCGAAATGAAATGAGCAAATTTTGTAAAGTACCTTCCGTACATCATTCCTGTAAATTTGGTTGAATTAGCTTCAGCAGTTTCAGAGAAGAATAAAATGTGACTTTTCCCATAGGGTCCAAGGTTAAACCTAAGTTCCGCACTGGCGGCCATGTTTTTTGTCAGATTGAAATAAAATTTGCATTCTTTGTAAAGGACCTCTGGTACATCATTCCTGTAAAGTTTGGTTGAATTTGCTTCAGTCCTTTCATAGGAGAACATGAAAATGTTATCTTTCCCATAGGGTCCAATGTTAAACCATGTTCCGTGCTGGCGGCCATGTTTTTTTTGTCAGATCAGAAGGAAATGAGCAATCATTGTTAAGGACCTTTAGTACATCATTCCTGTAAAGTTTGGTTGAATTTGCTTCAGTGGTTTCTGAGAAGAAGATGAAAATGTGATTTTTCCCATAGGGTCCAATGTTAAACCTAAGTTCTGCACTGGTGGCCATGTTTCTTATTGGATAAGAAAGAAACAAGCAATCTTTGTATGTAAAGGTCCTTTAGTACATCATTCATGTAAAGTTTGGTTGACTTTGCTTCAGTCGTTTCAGAGCAGAAGATCAAAATGTGATTTTCCCGTAGGGTCCAATGTTAAACCAAATTGTTCCGTGCTGGCGGCAATGTTTTTTTGTTGGATTGGAACGAAATAAGCAAACTTTGTAAAGGACCTTCCATATATCATTCCTGTAAAGTTTGGTTGAATTTGCTTCAGCCAATTCAGAGAAGAAGATAAAAATGTGATTTTTCCCATAGGGTCCAATGTTAAACCATGTTCCATGCGGGCGGCCATGTTTTTTGTCGGATTGGAACGAAATGAGCAATCATAGTACATAATTCCTGTTAAGTTTGATTGAATTTCCTTAAGTGGTTTCAGAACAGAAGATAAAAATGTGATCTTTCCCATAGGGTCCAATGTTAAACCTAAGTTCCGCGCTGGCGGCCATGTTTTTTGTCAGATCGGAAGGAAATGGGCAAACTTTGTAAAGGATCTTCCATACATCTTTCTGTAAAGTTTGGTTGAATTTGTTTCAGCCGTTTCAGAGCAGAAGATGAAAATGTGATTTTTCCCATAGGGTCCAATGTTAAACCATGTTCCGTGCTGGCGGCAATGCTTTTTGTCTCATACCAACGAAATGACCAATCATTGTTAAGGACCTTCCATACATCATTCCTGTAAAGTTTGGTTCAATTTGCTTCAGAGGTTTCAGAGCAGAAGATGAAAATGTGATTTTTCCCATAGGGTCCAATGTAAAACTTAAGTTCTGCCCTGGTGGCTATGTTTTTCGTCAGATCAGAGGGAAATGAGCAATCATTGTTAAGGACCTTTAGTACATCATTCCTGTAAAGTTTGGTTGAATTTGCTTCAGCCGTTTCAGATCAGAAGATGAAAATGTGATTTTCCCATAGGGTCCAATGTTAAACCATGTTCCGTGCTGGCGGCCATGTTTTTTGTCGGATTGGAACAAAATGAGCAATCATTGTCTCGACCCACTCGTAGACGACAGATTTGTCGAAATATATCGGTCGACCTTTTTATTGTTTCTATTCTTTTATTTTGCCATGTTTTTTTTTGTGCTTTAGGTCATATTTTAGATTATAAATTCATCCCTTTTAACAGCTCACATACTCATGTATCTCGTTATTTTGTTATTGTCCTTTAGAGCTGTTTCGCAACACATATTTTGTTTTAAATCATTGTTAAGGACCTTTAGTACATCATTCTTATTAAGTTTGGCTGAATTTGCTTCAGTGGTTTCAGAGCAGAAGATCAAAATTTGATTTTTCCCATAGGCCCCAATGTTAAACCTAAGTTCTGTGCTGGCGGCCATGTTTTTTATCGGATCAAAACGAAATGATCAATCTTTGTAAAGGACCTTTAGTACATCATTCCTGTAAAGTTTGGTTGAATTTGCTTCAGTGGTTTCAGTGGAAAAGATGAAAATGTGATTTTTCCCATAGGCCCCAATGTTAAACCTAAGTTCCGCACTGGCGGCCATGTTTTTTATCGGATCGGAACGAAATGAGCAATCTTTGTAAAGGACCTTTAGTACATCATTCCTGTAAAGTTTGGTTGAATTTGCTTCAGTGGTTTCAGAGGAGAAGATGAAAATGTAAAAAGTTAACAGACGACGGACGCCAAGTGATGGCAATAGCTCACACTGACCCAAAGCTAACAACAATAAAAGCGTTGTTCCATTGCTTGTTTTTACCATGTATTTGTACATACTTTGTCTCAAGTGCATTTACTACATATCCCCCATTCGCCGTGATATATTACATATGGTACCTAAAAATCCTGTCAAATTTGAACACAATCATCGGAGTTATGAAAATGTGACAGAGAGACAGAAAGACAGAGGCAGACCAATTCTAGGTCCAACTGCCCTGGTGCAATGGCTACAATAAAATAACCTTCGGCTTTTGTTCAATGCAAAAAGATGACCATAAACTGATTTAACAGAATCAGCCAAACAACATGCCAGTCAGTTTTAACACACACATTTTTAATTGTATGTAAAAGGGGAGGGGGTAAATCACTGATTTAGTTGAGTAATTAATAAATACTTGAAATATATTCTTAATGTGAATGTGTGAATAAACATGAAATGATTATTATTACATTTCATAAAATTACAACCCAGGAATCATTAACAACATTTACACAATTGCTTTATAAATATTGTGATCTGCATCTAAGCATATACTTAGTAAGATGAAGTTTATTACAGAAAAAAAAAAACAATAACTGGTAACTATGAAAAATTAAATGAATTGCACGTTATCAAATTTACAATTTTATACTTAATTTATATAAAAACTTTTTAAAACATACATGTATTATACAAATTACTTTTTATATAAAGTACAAAATATGACTGTTCATTCTAACTTTATATCAGGATAAAAAATTTCAATTAAGTTGCTGCCTATATTTTTGTTAAGTTTCCCGAACACAGTTTGTTGCGACTTGCTGTTTTCATGAATCTGTTTTTCAATGTCTTTTATACATCATATTGTAACGATGAGCTTTCTGAAAAACATGGAATGAAAATGAATTTATTATTATCATTATTATTCTACTACATGTATTTGGTAAATGTTATACTAACTGCTATCATGTGTAAATAATATGCTATTATTACTCTTAATGTAATAAACTTTCATTCCAATTGCAATTCTACCATTTCGACATATTCTTATAAAGTTCTAGCATTGAAGTAATATGCTTTGGCATATAAGACGCTGAAATGGCTATCAACTATGTTTTTGGGCAGTCTTAAGAAGTCATGTGATAATTCATGGGATGAACTTTCTTTTCAATTAAAAATAAGAAATGGGAGGAGATTTTTTTCTTGATTGACAATGATTTCATGCTTGGTCATCTAGGTGTTTATTACAATAGGAGTATGATTGAAAAAAGAAGATATCTGATCCTATTACAGTGGTCTGCAGAGCAACCTAGACAAAAATATGGTCAGCAGCAGCTCAAGGTTTATTCTTCTAAGGTAGATAGACAGTGATATTCATATCCATGAGATTTTGTTGCAAGTCGGCACAATTGAAGAACTAATCCTACTTAATTGAAATCTGTAATAAAAAGTATGGGTTACCATGCTTGCTTTTTCTACAATTGTGATTAAAGTTTGCCCACTTTTAGCTTTGACATAGGTCAAAATGATGTAATTTTGTCTTGATGCTGACCTACCATCGGGGATGCATGCACATGCAAGATGGTTGATCCTACCATGTACAGTGACTGAGATTTGAACTTGGACATAAACTTGAATGCAAGTCACTCAAGCAGAAAATGTAGGTCAAAGTGACCTAATTATGCCTGGGTGGTGACCTACCATCACAGATGCATGCATATGCAAGGTTAGATGATCCTACCATGTCATAGTTGCCAACCCCAACTTACTGAAATCCGGAATCAGGCCATTGAAAATGGCATTGTTTTGCGGAAGCCATGAAAATCTTTTGGGACCGCGTTAGAAAGATACTAATACAAAGTATAAGTTTGGCTCATTTAGACAAGTACAATTCACTTTGAAAAACGTTTTTAATATGATAAACCCACCGATTTTGCATCAACATTTTACGCCTGTCAGTCTGATTACATGTGTCGTTTAAATCGCCATGCCCAATGCCGATAGCAGAAATAAAAAAGTTGCACCATACATGGTATTCATACACATGGGATCTAACAATTGATATCTTTCCATATGAAAAAGAAAGGAAATGGGGTAAATGTCAAGGAGACAACATCCCATATCCAGGTTAAAACGACCAAAAACAAAACATCTAGGGGTCACCATATGGTCTTCAACACAGTGAGGAACCTCACACCATATAGTAAGCCCTAAATGGCCCCGAAAAGGTAAAAAAGTGAATAAATCTATGGAAACAAACCACATCCAATAACCATGTTTTTAAGACATTTGATTTTTTGAAAAACACAGCGAGTCTTAGACTTAGTTCGGACAGATTTACTGAACACCAAACACTGTTTGCTTCCGGTTAGGTTATTTATCCTGTTTCTACCAACAGCGAATTTAAAACTTCATACATCTGATACAGGACATACATAAAACTTAATTACTTTCTGCAAATTAAACATCAATTTTGAGGTGTGCCTGCAATTTATTCAAAACTAATTTAACATTTTCTTAGTCAAATTATAATTTTCTAATTGAAGTACAATCCGGAATGGACATGCTAAAATCCTGAATGCAGAAACGGCCTCTATTTTTCGGAAACATTCTGGGCAATCTGGAATGGTTGGCAATTATGCCATGTACGGTGACTTGGATCTGAACTCGGACATAAATTTGAATGTAAGTCACTCAATCTGAAAATGTAGGTCAAAGTGACCTAATTTTGCCTGGATGCTGACCTGCCATCAGAGATGCATGCTCATGCAAGGTTAGTAATCCTACCATATACAAGGCAAGAAATCTGAACTCAGACACAGACTTGAATGTAAGTCTCTCAGGTGGAACATATAGGTCAAAGTGACCTAATTTTGCCTGGATCAGAGATGCATGCATGTGCAAGGCTAGATGATCGTACCATGTACAGTGACTGAGATCTAAACTCGGACATAAACTTGAATGTAGGTCACTCAAGCGGAAAATGTAGGTCAAAGAGACCTAATTTTGCCTGGATGATGACCTTCCATCAGAGATGCATGCATATGCACAGTTAGATGATCAAACTAAATATAGTTACTGAGATATGAACTTGGATGTAAATTTAAATGCAAGCTTCTCAAGCGAAAAAAATATAGGTCAGAGAGACCTAATTTTCTTGGAGGCTGCGAGTCAACCAAAGATGCACCTGCATGCAAAGTTTGATGACCCTATCCTGCATAGTTACTTAGATATAAACCTAAATGTGGACGCCAACGAAGACATGGACGCGGATGCCGGGGGTACTCCAATAGTCCCCCTCAACTTCGTTGAGGCGAACTAAAAATACCTACCTCGAATTTAACAATAAAATCAGCAAATATACCAAAGAATTCAGTTGTTGAAACATTTTTAGGATCTTCTCCAAAAAACTGTACGGCATGCTGAAAATCTTCCATGGCATTGGCTTGTAATCTGAACAGAGATTGTACTTCATCTGATGCTTCTGATATAAAATGCTGATGAGGGTTGTCAAGGTAATCAATATTTTAATCTGTTTGTAATATTTTATAAAATCTTGCCCTTCATGATCATATCAAATTCAGCCTTTTGTTTGTGTGGGACTTGTTCCAAGTAGGTTATTAAGCAATAACAATAAATTACTTGATTGTCTTGGGGCATCAATCCTAGACTTGATGGTCAAAATGCAGTTTACAACTGACACTTAGCATTAGAATTCAAGTCTTACATCTCTTGGTTTCTAACAAAACTATTTTAAGGAATAATCTAACAGCTCGTCAAATGCATCAAAAAATATAAATTAAATACAGATTCAAATCAATATAATTCAATTTTTACTTTTTCTCAGACATTTTGATATTGGTTTTCCTTTCGGTGGACATAGGTCCAGCGCTCACAAATTTTTTGCTGCACCCTATGAATATTTGCCGAACCTACATTTTTATTTAGAACAATTAAAAATAGAAATTGTGTCTGATGCAGTGTCAATTTTAAGTTATGTCCTCTGTATGTACTAATAATAAAAAAAAAAAAAAAAAAAAAANAAATCATAGGTGTTAACCTATAAGAGATCTCCCTCATAACTGTTTTTGTTTGTGGGAGATTTTGCGTGACGACCTAAAATGGGCATTTTTTTGTAATTCTCCTATGATTAAATGATAACTTCAAAAGAAAATTGAGTTATTAGCAAATACCATTATAAGATCAATTGACTAAAACAACATAATTAACTGATTTTGGGTTGCTTCTATTGTCTTATTGAGTAAATCACTAAAACTTCATATTAAAATATAAATTTTACTTTAAATTTCTGATTTTTGTGTCCCGTAAGAGTTGACTTGATTAACAATAATTTTATTTTTGTAAAATTCTTATATATTGGAAACTACTTTTAAAAAGTCATGGTAACACCAGTTCTAAATATCATGATGACAAATAGACATTTTATATTCACAAGTTATTGAGAACCAATCATGGGGCAATGTTATAGCTGCCATCTTTCAACTGCACTTACCCTAAAAAATGTGCAGAGAATACTTTTATTGGTTTCTGCAAAACATAATAGGTTATTAAATCCAGAAAGTGTTCCGTAATTAATAAAAATGGAAGTTCGAATTGCCATTTGCAATTTTGTTGACAGTTGACAGAGACTGTATTTACTGATTTTGGCAATTCTTACGTGAATATATACACAAAACATAAGTGGTATTTGGATTCAATGCAATCTTGAAATGTTTTTCTTTGAATAAAGTGAAAGCATCTGTGATAAATTTAAAAAAAAAACGGGATCATTATGATAATTTCAGGTCTAATGAATTTCAAAGACTCTGTAATTTCTCAAAACATATCAACATCTCAGTGCATTTCCATTAAAACTCAAAATCCTTGTTTTTACCCTTTGGCCAAATATTTAGTATTGGTTAAAAATGGGGAAAAAGATCACGGCTGCTGATAGCACCAAAAACTAGATGTTCAGAGGCTAAACCTGTTCAGAGACTAAACCTGGAAAATTGCTTAATAGCAGATGATGTAAAATATTGATAAAACAAACATTTTGGTTTCAGAGTATTAGAAGGTCTACAACTGAATTATTAACACAGTATATCCTGAAAGGTTTTATACTGAATTCTAGCTTCTAGTCTTGAAACAAGAGTTGGAAAATCACAAAGTCACAAACAAGAGTCTTGTGTTGTAATGCAAAATGCCCAAATCAGCAAATTCAAACTAAAATGCACAAAGTACACAACCTTATCACTTAAAGTTGACTGTAGATCTGATTACCAGTATCAAGGAGTTCCACAAAGTGTTACACCATGGGCAGACAATACAAGATCAGAGCAGTAAAACAATATCACATAAAGGATACACCCATAACATCTTGGAATCTGTCATTTACACCAATTCTTGTTTTTTGAGATCCATACTTCTCAAGAGTGTTTGATATTTCCTGAAATATATGGAGTGTTTAAAATAATTGCATAACAAAAAGATAATCTACTGGTATACCAGATTTGTTTCCTTGTGTTTATAATGTTCATTATTATTTCTTTTTAATAATTCAAACTTTTTTTTTCTCATTCAAACTTTCAAGCTAGCTTGCACATCCCTTGAATATTGTAAACCGTGTAATATGAAGCATTTCATTGACAATTTCATCCAACTTTATCACTGAAAATTTGATTTCATGATGATGACTGTAGTCTTTTACATAACCATTTACCTGTAACACTTTCCTTAATTCCTGGATTTCTTGATTTACCATGATGTCTGACACTATAATTATAAATATATAATCAAAGCATGAAATGGTGTAGAGACAATTTTTCTGAATAATTAGTCAAATAGCATAAAATAAGGGCTTCAACATTACAGCAGTGTTGTATTTAGTGATTTAAAGAAACAAAGTACCAAAACTGTAGCAAATATAGCTATCGAAAATATTTGCCCGACATTTATGAAGATAAATTAAACAGTGGGAAAACCACAAATCAGGAAATGTTTCACAGCTGCTATGCTATCTTTTAAAGCAAATATAAAATTAAAATTAATTCTTCACATTATCTTTACCCCCAGTCACCTGTATTGATTTCTTGGAATTTCTTGGCATTTTTCTCAACAACAAATAAGGAAAATGGAGACTTGAAATTTTCAATTTTTAAAATTTTGAAAAAATGGGAGATGTGAAAATAAAATTGGGTCAAAAAGCAGGATGGCCAGAGGTTCACATGTATGATTTTGTTGAAATATACCCTAATATGTATCTAAATAAAGTGTATTAATAAAAGAATACATCCTTCACAGAAAATTTGCTTTAACCTCTTGGTAAACCTCATGCTATCCTGCTTTTTTCCCTGTGATCAGTAAAGCAAGAAGTTGGTTCCATGGGTAAAATTTATTAATGATTTTTGTTTAATTATACCCCTATGTGTATCAATATTAAATCTATTGATATAGCATACATCCTTCACAGGAAAGTAAGTTAATCCTGTGGGTAAATCTTACCTGTGGATGGACGGATTGTCTTACGAACCGAAGGACGGACAGACAAACAGACTCCAACACTATGTGCCCCTACAATCATGGCAGTGCATAAAAATAAGTTAATGTCAAAGCTATATTGTCAAATGCCACATTCTACCCAAGATCAACAAACATTTGTCCATGTTTCAAGGTCTTACAACTTTAATAATATAATACCCATGAACTGAAGTAATAAAATTAAACTATGACCATAAAACTACTGTAACAATGACTCTAAATTTGAGGTCAAAGTATAAAACCGTTTGGTAGACTATCAAAGACAAACAATTGTATCACTTACTTACCCATATAAATTTTGAGATTCTGACTTAATTGCAAAACTAACAAAGGCATAAATTGAAAGTAGTACAGGGGTTTAAAACTGAGCATCATTCTTGTGCATCTGACTAAAGATGGAATTCACTATGAGAATGTTGGATGTCTTATTACAATTTAATTTGATCAAATATGCCACTTTTATTGGGTAACCTTGCATAATATTGAACCTTTTCAGCAAACTTCTGTTCAATGATAGGGATAAAATTTGTATATAAAACTAGAATAACTGTGAGCAAAGCTCACAAAAACATACCCCCCGCTTCCCCATTTGATTCCTGATGTAAAAAAAATCACAAAAAAAAAA
>MJUU01034188.1:10235-20556 GCA_002080025.1 Modiolus philippinarum
AATAGATTTGGTATAACAACATCATCAATTATGAAAGAAGAACATGATATTGTGCAATGCCAAATACTGCCAATATGAAAAATTGTTTAAATTTAGTTATGGTGTAAAGCATTTAGGAGATGATCAATATTTTTGCCAACAAAAACCAGAAGTAAAGATTTAACAACAATGCTGTATTTATATCCTTTATGAATAAGTTTGTTCAACGGATTAATAAGTTTGGAAGGACAATTTTTGAATTTATGCGATTTGTAAATTATATTACCATAGAAGTTTGGATGTGAAATGCCCTGATGTATAAGAGCCCTGCATGTAGAACCAAATTTTCTTAATAAGTCAATGTATCTATAATAAAATTTAGAGAATGTTTTTCTCAATTTATGATATCTAAACCCTTGATGCAGAAGTTTTTCAGTGAGACAAATATTTCGGTCGTTGAAGTCAGAAACATTACTACATACTCGTGCATATCGAACAAGTTGTGAAATGTAGACCCCGTAAGAAGGGGCTAACGGAACATCGCCGTCGAGATGGGGGAAATTGACTATAGGGTATGAGAAATCATCCCTTTTATCATAAACCTTAGTTTTTAACTTTCCTTGATTTATTGATATATCAAGATCAAGAAAAGGAGTATAATCACTGCTGCTATTGGTTTTATTTAAAGTAAGTTCTGCAGGATAAATTTCATCTGTAATTTTAGAAAATTCAGGATTATTTAAATCCAAAATATCGTCCAAATATCTATATGCATTGTTAAATTTATCCACCAAATGCTGTTTAGAAGGGTCGTTTTGAATTTTTGCCATGAATTGTGACTCGTAGCAATAAAGAAATAAATCTGCTATGAGACGTGCACAGTTGGTACCCATAGGAATTCCTATTTTTTTTTGCTGATAGACTGTATCACCGAAACGAACAAAAATATTATCAAGAAGAAAATTTAATGCTTTTATCATATCCTGACAAGTCCAGTTGGTATATTTGTCATGTTTGTCGTCACTGAAAAACGATTTAAATGTATTGCAACAAATGTACGTACATCCTGATTTTTTGAAGGACCATTTGATCAAATACGAAAATTTCTCTTTGATGAGTGTATGCGGTAATGTAGTATAGAGGTTAGAAAAATCATAGCTATCGACGGAGGTGTATGCTTCATTAACAGATCGAAGTCTTTCCAAAACTTCTACCGAATGTATGTAATTGTATGATTAAAAAGATTATCAGGGCAAGTTATGAACTATGTAAAGGCACTTCAAACTATCAAATTGGAATTATATTGGAAACAGTTAATATTTAACAGGCTACTTTTTTTAAAACATCCATGGGGTGTGAGCTAGTGCATTTGGTGTGATTGAAGCTCCACTGTATGAACATGTTTTTACAAGTGACATCCTGTCAATGTGTTTATTTGTTGGTCCAACTGATGATAGGCACCTGAAAAGGGGGGACAAATCTGCAGTGGATAATATATTTACTGAAACAAGAACGTGTTGCCATTGAATACGAGTACATACATTTGAAATTTTATTTAAATGTGTGTTTTGGTATCCAACAGAAAAATCTAAATCCTTAATTTGAATCAAAACTTTTCCTTATTGACCGTGCAGGCCAAAAGAATAGTAGCTAGTTTTTAATCTCTTATGTACAAACTGAACATACAGATATTTAAATATTTCTACATGAAAAGAACTAATTCGCACAGCTTCACAAATTCATAGAAAAGCAACATAAGAGGAACCTCATTCAGTCACAATTGTCACATGATCTTTGAATTGGTGTAGTTTTCATACACGAAACTCAGGACTTTGTTGAAAGCAATCTAGTTGTTAAATTGTCTGATATGGTCTATTATATTAAGATAAAACACAATTTTCATAAATTTCATAGTTTGTTGAACATATTTTCTTTAATTTCATCATTTCCTAATATATTTTCATTAATTTCATAATTTGAAACAAAGTTCAGCAGATAAGTAAAGTATTGTACAAGTTGTAAGTGATTTTTGGGCAAATTTTGTACAATTGTTGCGTGTACGTTCTTTGTCTCTTTAAGTCACATTTTGGCAGGTGCTTGTACTTTACTGTGAACTATTATATGACCGCTCAACATAACACATTTAACCGTTATAATTTGTACAAGCTAATTTTGTACAAATTGTAATTTGTACAAACTGAAAATACATATTATAATTTGTACAAAATTACAACTTGTACACAACAAGCATTCAGTATAATAAAAGCATTTCCAAATGAGGAAGTTCTTAGGTTGAGCAAAAAATTGTGTGAAACGGTATCACTCGGGCGTTCCTAGTTAATTTTTTTCTACACTTACACCTGAATCCTAGAACAGCATGTCGATATTGGTATTGCATGAAGTCAGTTCAAATCTAATCTAGTAATATTTTATTGCATAAATTAAAGCAATGGGATTGGGCACAAGCTATTGCAACTAAATGTATGCCCTCTCCCTACAATAGCAAATGACATGACAAAGAGCTAACATCATTGATAAAGGGAAGATAACAGGAAACACTATTACAATCACATGTCACAATCAACCAGGGAACTGCACAAGAAAAACAATAAAATGACAAAAGACAAACATAGATAACGATAGGAACTCGAGATAGCCGGACATGGTACCGGCACTGGCAACAGCCAGTGGTAGGGTTAAACCGGTTTATGGGTACCCAAACCTCCCCTTTCTCTATCCCGTTTCCTTATAGTATAACATACAAATAAAACCCAATACAGGTAGACCACTAACTCTAAGACCACAATCTTGAAAAGGAAAGAATAGACAAAACGTAATTTAGAAAGATGGGTCGAAGAGTGCTCGCCGCTAAACTGCCGGCTAGGCTCAAGGAGCCTAGTCTGCTGGTAAAACACTGTCGCAATACGGAATAGTAATCAAACTCAAAACTTCCCGAAGGGTTTGGTACAGAATCATCATGGATTTCAGTAGACATCGGCAGTATCAGTGAGAGGCCAGTATAATTGGAAAATCTTCAGGTCATTGGATCCAAAAGCCAATTTAACGGAATCATGAAGAATATCTGGTCAATATCCCCTATTACGTAAAGAATGTAAGTTACGTCCCAGTTTTTCTGGATTTTGTATCATTTTTTGACATTTGTGAACAACATTTCCGCAAAAACGAGGATGAGAAATGCCTTTAGTAATAAGCTGTTTCTGGGTCGCATTATACTTAGATACCATTTATCAATCTATGAAATTTGTAACCTTGTTGTAATAGTTTGGATGTGATAGTAAGGTTACGTTCATTTAAGTCGTCAAGAGTAGATCAGACGCGTGCGAATCGTACCAGTTGAGATATATACACCCCGTCATACATATATATCTATAGAAAAGATAACAAAAGAATATTAAGTTGGAATATAATGATATAAAAAAAGAGATGAAATGACGTATACCTCACATAACTCATAGGAATCTTTTGGTATTTTTTATATATTGCAAGACTTTTTTCAAATACACACAAATTTGTTTGTAATGTTAAGTTATCTCTGCCAAAGAGTAGAATCCCAATATCCCGATAATTTTCTACATTCATATCACTGAGATGTCTAAATAAGATTGTGCGCTGGACATTCGAGTAAATAATGTATGACGTCCTCATGCGGCGAGCCACACTGGCAAGAAGGACTAGCAACAACATTTATCTCAAATAAGTCCGCATTTAATGAAGTGAAATAAAAAAAGAGATGAAATGACGTATACCTCACATAACTCATAGGAATCTTTTGGTATTTTTTATATATTGCAAGACTTTTTTCAAATACACACAAATTTGTTTNAAGAGTGCTCGCCGCTAAACTGCCGGCTAGGCTCAAGGAGCCTAGTCTGCTGGTAAAACACTGTCGCAATACGGAATAGTAATCAAACTCAAAACTTCCCGAAGGGTTTGGTACAGAATCATCATGGATTTCAGTAGACATCGGCAGTATCAGTGAGAGGCCAGTATAATTGGAAAATCTTCAGGTCATTGGATCCAAAAGCCAATTTAACGGAATCATGAAGAATATCTGGTCAATATCCCCTATTACGTTAAGAATGTAAGTTACGTCCCAGTTTTTCTGGATTTTTTTTTTTATCATTTTTTGACATTTGTGAACAACATTTCGGCAAAAACGAGGGTGAGAAATGCCTTTAGTAATAAGGTGTTTCCGAGTCGCATTATACTTAGATACCAAATGTTCATATCTTCTATAAAACTTCTTAAATGTGTTTATCAATCTATGAAATTTGTAACCTTGTTGTAATAGTTTGGATGTGATAGTAAGGTTACGTTCATTAAAGTCGTCAAGAGTAGATCAGACGCGTGCGAATCGTACCAGTTGAGATATATACACCCCGTCATACATATATATCTATAGAAAAGATAACAAAAGAATATTAAGTTGGAATATAATGATATAAAAAAAGAGATGAAATGACGTATACCTCACATAACTCATAGGAATCTTTTGGTATTTTTTATATATTGCAAGACTTTTTCAAATACACACAAATTTGTTTGTAATGTTAAGTTATCTCTGCCAAAGGGTAGAATCCCTTACTACATTCATATCACTGAGATGTCTAAATAAGATTGTGTGTTCGTTTTGGTACACTGGACATTCGAGTAAATAATGTATGACGTCCTCATGCGGCGAGCCACACTGGCAAGAAGGACTAGCAACAACATTTATCTCAAATAAGTCCGCATTTAATGAGATGCATTGATGTCTCAATCGAGTATGTATTATTACGAATTTTCGTGGTCCAGTACCAAATAAATTATTGTCTTTTAATCTACGTTTGAATTGTGTAAGCGTTCTCGCATTTCTTACTCTTAAGTATAAGTCAGTTATTGTTGAAGACAAACAAAAGACAGGTCAAAGTTGTCCGTAAAAGTACAGAGAAAGACTAAAAATTCCAAAGTGAAACTGATAAGTACCTAAATGTCAAATAACTGTTCACTTTAGTTTCAGCAGCAGATTTTCGATAACTTATCAGGTCATCTCAAAACATTTGGAAGACCATTATCTGAAAGATGTCTAGAATTTGATAAAGAATAAGTTGCCAATATGATCTAATTAAAAAAGCCAAAATCGGCCAAGGATGCGTTTTATTGGTGGACAACCATTGTTTTTGTAAATAAATATTATGGCCTGAATAAAGGCTTGCATTTATTTTTGGTCTACGCCTTCTTGAATATAATTTGATGTTATGGTATTCTACTGTCGTTGTTATGGATATATTTTTGTACTTCAAATTTTGGTATTTTTGGTAATTTCTAAATAACTGACCACCTGTTTGTAGTGCCCACATCTTACTATTTTATCATGCAGTTTTCCTACATTTGACTAGATGAGTGCCCTGTGTTTGAATGTTGTAATTGTTCACTAGTTTGAGTACTTGTGGTACAGGATTCGGCTTCATATTTCGATATTTTTGGAAATTTAACTACTTTTTGATATTGGCTTTCCATATTTATCGATTGTAATGCTGTTGATGAGAAGGTTACTCCTTGAAAAACGTGTACAGCATAACCAAATTTACTGTTTTATTTGCAGCTCGTGTATTTTTTGTATTGAGACTCTAGTGCTTTTGTCAAGTTATTTATTTTTGCTGACGACCCTGCAATCATGAGTAAATAGGGGTAATAACAAAATTACTTAACAGAGTGGTCAAGAGCCGAAATCCATGAGGCAAAAAGACATATCAGGTTGAAACCACCGAAAAAATGTCGACCGAAATGGTTCTGACTTGGGCTTCCTATTTCGATATTTTTTTAAATGAGTACTTGTTTTTGTTTGAACTACTTTTTGATTATGGCTTTCCATATATTTGATTTCAATCCTGCTGATGAGGCCTTACTCCTTGAAACACGTGTACAGCATAACGAAATTTACTTTTTTATGCAACTTAGGTATGTGTTGTATTTGGTACAGGCATTTCAAAAGAAATGGTGGGTTAAACCAGTTTTATGGCATGCCAAACTCCCTTCCATGCTGCATTGGTATAGGCACTTTAACGGAAATTGTGGGTTAAACCAGTTTTACGGCATGTCACCCCCTTTTCCAATGCGGCACGCACCTTTCATTTACCAAATTTACATAAAGTCCTTTGAACTTTATTCAGTTTGTGAGTGATTCGACGCTAAACTCGCCACAAATCACTTTTATTCCTAGTCTTTATGTATTCTGCATCTGGATAACAATGTTTTTTCGCCGGGTTTTTCATTGGAATGGAGAAAATGGCTAGCCTCCAACATTTTTCCGTAAACTTTCAAAAATAGGATACTTGAAAGGAAGGTTAACATTGCAGATAAAAAGTGTACACACTTCAGATATTCAGGGTTGACCAATGTTTATGTAAAATAAAACCCAGTTTATCGTCACATAAACAGTTTTCCTCTATTTTTTTTATTTATGATTCTAAATTTGCCACTTTTTACATTTTTGCTTTGTTATTCGTTTATCGATCTGTGAAAACTTAGAATCTAATTAAAAATTAATGAACAAACGTTGTGCAAGATGGAACATGCCCGGGGAACATGCTTTAAAGTTAACAATACAAGCAGTGTAACTGTTCAAATTGTACATTGAGTATTGCAACCAAACCAGATATGCAAAATGTCCTGATTTAGAATGTAAACAATGTTTTTCTCTCTTATGTTTTAGGAATTTTTGTTTTGTTAAGTTTGTTCTCTTCGTGAATATTTTCTTCACCATCTAACCTTTAACAAAGATATAATTATGGGAACAGCAAACAAAGATATTTTCGTGCAAGGTATTGGCATTTTTGTTTTATGAGTTTTAATTAGTCACACTAGATAATATATTTATCTGCCTCTGATATAGAGAATTTAGTATTTATAGCTGTACAAACTATCTTATCATCAATGTTCAACGGGCATAAGATGCATATTTTGAATCAACCAATGTTATAAGTAACAACTTAGTTTTCTATATAAACTGTACACTTTGATTGACAAAGAAGTCAAAGAATTAAGCAGTTTTTGAAGGAAGAATTAAGTGTTTCGTATCTAATCTCTCGTTCTGCTTTGTTGGAATTACTTTATAGTTTATTTTTCACCAAAATATAATTAAGCTGTTGGTATATAATTGTTGTAATGTTTCTGTAGGTGTAAAAAGATAACGGAATGTTAATTAAGAGCGAACTGAACTATGATACATACACTGGCAAATTGGTTCAGTAATAAAAAATTTTGCCAACTTGACTCTGCAGCAGGTGTATACACTGATCTATAACATGTGAATAATGAAAACTGTTTCTTCCTATTTATTTCGCCTTTGTTTTATTTATGTAACCGTGTTATGCAGTGAGAATAGTATCGTACGTCACACGGACTATGGGGATATTCGTGGAAAGGTTTCGTTTAGAGTTCCAGGATCTCCAGTGGAAGAATTTCTTGGAGTACCATATGCAGCCCCACCTGTTGGAAATCTTCGTTTCAAGGTATTTATATTTGTATATATATTTTTTGCAAACCAACACAGATGATGAATGTACTGGCATTGTTTGGAACGTTTTGTGATTAAAAGTTGTTCAGCAACAAATTTAATTAATGCATTTTCATAAAATTATGAAGAAAAGATAACAGGAAACACTTACAATGGCCGAACATTACAATCACATGCCACAGTTAATTATATATATATAACCATGGAACTGCACTAGACAAACAATAAAATGACAACAGACAAACATAAACAATGATGGGAACTCGGGATAGCCGGACTTGGTACCGGCACTAGCAACAGCTAGCGGTAGGGTTAAACCGGTTTATGGGTACCATTTCTTCAGAAGATAAATATGACACAATTACTTTATAGCCAATATATCTTTGATTCCACGAGCGTGTGGAGTGCAGAAAAATGGGAAAGAGGTTTAAGTTCATATTTTGTTTGCTTGAGAAGATAGGCAATTTAATTAACTTCCTACATTCTAACAGAACTTATAAAATACATTAACTGTAAGTGCAAAATATCATTTACGTTATCAAAGAAACTACAGTCATAGATAGACTGATTATCGCTAGCAGCTCTTTGGTAATTTTAATAGTAATAATAAAAACAACTTTCATTTCATTTCTATTTTGTTCATAATGTATATATATCAACAGTGTCTCAAGAACATATTTCAAAAATACAAAAAGGCGACATCGGTTTTGAAAAATGTTGACTTTTACCCCAACAATCCTAAATATATGTCAAAATGTTTGGTTTTTCTTCATTTCAGCGACCAAAAAATCCCGTGTCATGGAGACCTGCCATTTTAAACACAACATCAATACCTCCTGCGTGTGTACAGAGATATATAGACTACGTAATGCAACATAGGTCTGGATTTAATAAAACCGGTGAAGATTGTCTCTATTTAAACATATATGTACCAAAGGTAAGAGCACTATATAATAATGAGACTCTCAAGAGCCTGTTTCGCTCACCTGCATCATGACCAGTACATTAAGTCAAATGAACTTCTATTGTTGAAGAGTCTCAATTTCAAACTACTTGTATATATGAAAAAGAAAGGAAATGAGGTAAATGTCAAGGAGACAACATCCCATATCCAGTTTAAAACGACTCAAAACAAAGCATCTAGGGGTCACCGTACGGTTTCAACACAGTGAGGAACCTCACACCATATAGCAAGCCCTAAATGGCCCCATAAAGGTAAAAAAGTGAATAAATCAATGGAAATAAACCACATCCAATAACCCAAATATCAAGAAACTAAAGTTTTATAAGAAGACGAGGACAAGCCAATGACCAACATATTCCTGACTTGGGGCAGGCGCAAAAATTGCGGTGGGGTTAAACTCGTTGTGGTTTTCTTGGATCCAAATCCTCCCCTATGTGTGGGGAATGGCTAAAAAATAAATACACGAAAAGACTAACAGTAAAAATCAAACTAGAAAAAGTCCAACTTATCAAGACGAGTATCCTTACTATGAAGTAGATAAAACATGAAGACAATACACACAGGTACTGTCTGGACAAATGCTCTCAGTTACTGACAGCTAGCTAAGGACATAATTTCCGTTTACTATGATATCAAGCCTTCTTACATATGAAACTTCAATTGAAATACTTAGATTTGGTATAACAACATCATCAATTATAAAAGAAGAACATGATATATATGTCAAGAATCGTTTATGTCAAATGGTCCAACATTTAACAATTTTCCCTATTGCCTGCAGTCTTGATCAACACCTCATAAGTAACATTATGCCATGTTTCTTTTAAATGCATTCAGCAGTTCTCTAGAAGAAGAGCTTTGTATGCATTTTCCATAGGCACCAATGTTGAAGTAAGTTCCCTGCTGGCGGTTATGTCGGATAACAACAAATCGGCAACAAAGTAACAACATTTGGTTACGAACCTGAAAAAAACTTTTTTTGCATGGGACCTTGGCCTGGTCTGATTCCATTGACTCTGTACTTTCAGATTAGAAGCTCTTTGAATGTCTTTTCCCGTAGGGTCTAATTTCAAAGCTATTTTCCTCGCGGGCACCTAGGATATAGCGATGACCTGAAAAACAACTCTTTTGCAGGGGACCACTTAACGGCTATATATTGTGGCCAAGTTAAGTTCCAATTGGCTCAGCAGTTTCAGAGAACAAGGCTTATTGTGACTTCAATATGAAGAACAACAACGAAAGCTTTATCTTACCATTTATTTACAGGGATTTTGTCCCATGTACATTTACTCCTTATCCCTTGTTCATAGAAGATCTTTGAATGTGTTTTCCTATAGGGTCCAATATTAAAACTATGTTCCCTGCTGGCAGCCATCTTGGATAAAACGCTGACCTGAAAATCAAGTTTTTTGCAGGGAACACCTTAAGACTATTATGGCCGCGTTTGGTTCTATTTGACTCTGCAGTTTCAAAGGAGAAAATCTTTGTGTTTTCCCATAATGTCCAATGTTAAAACATGTTCCTGCTGGTGGCCATCTTTGATAGAGCGCTGACATGAAAACAACTTTTTTGCAGAGGATCACCTAGGACTTTTATGGCCCAGTTTGGTTGCATTTTGCTCAGCTGTTTCAGAGGGGAAGATCTTTGAATATCTTTTCTCATAAGCCCAATGTTAAAACTATGTTTCCCATGCACTGGCGACCATCTTAGATAAAATGCTGACGTTACAAACGTTACAAACATAATTTTGATTTGTCAAATTTTGTGGAAGTTATGGCACTTTGATTATTTCCACATTGTTATACAATGGCAAATCTTGTGGGCGCAACTCCTCAGAAACCGCTGGTCAGAATTCATTC
>MJUU01034188.1:25400-46721 GCA_002080025.1 Modiolus philippinarum
TTATACCAAATCTATTTAGAAGTATTTCAATTGAAGTTTCATATTTAAGAAGGCTTGATATCATAGTCAACAGAAATTATGTCCTTAGCTAGCTGTCAGTAACTGCCAGCATTTGTCCGGACAGTACCTTTGTGTATTGTCTTCATGTTTTATGTACTTCATTGAAAGGGTACTCGTCTTGATACATTGGACTTTTTTCTAGTTTGATTTTTTCTCTGAGTCTTTTTGTGTATTTATTTTTAGCCATTCGCCACACATAGGGGAGGGTTTGGATCCAAGAAAACGAGTTTAACCCCACCGCAATTTTTGCGCCTGCCCCAAGTCAGGAATATGTTGGTCATTGGCTTGTCCTTGTCTTCTTATAAAATTTTAGTTTCTTGATATTTGGGTTAATGGATGTGGTTTGTTTTCATTGATTTATTCACTTTTTTACCTTTTTGGGGCCATTTAGGGCTTTCTATATGGTGTGAGGTTCCTCACTGTGTTGAAGACCGCAGGGTGACCCCTAGATGCTTTGTTTTGGGTCGTTTTGGATGTGGGATGTTGTCTCCTTGACATTTACCCCATTTCCTTTCTTTTTCATGCCATGTGTTTTAACTCCTATAAATAAGGAAACATATGTCAACAGGTGAGTTGTGGAATGAATATACACCTTTAGACTGATGGGAAATAACATCTTGATGAAACAAATGTGTAATAATTTTTTTTTAATGTTGTCAAGTTCCAAAAATAAATGTATCATGTCTAAAAATATGAAAGTTCATTTCAAATTATACAAAGTGATTAAAAAGGCAAATATGATATAAAACTTGGAACCATGAAAACGAATTCCTAATTACACAAGATTCATAGGCCTTCTAGAAAGGATTTTTCGAAAAAGTCGATTTAAAGTGAGTTTTGATTCATACTTTGATAACGAGCTCTCCTAACTGGAAAACATTTCAAAATACGACAGCGAGATAAAATACTTTTTGATACTGAATAGAAATAATACTGTTTAGAGGTATTTTGAAAGTTCAGTATCTGAAACGGCTTCAAATATATAGTTCCGTGTAATTACGAAAACAAAAAGAAATACAGCAAGTCTCTGATCAGTATCATTATGTCAAATTTAATTCTGTTTCTATATAATAAAACACAACTATAATCATTTAAGAGATATATTATTCATAGCAATACAGACTAATAAATAAAGGGATATGGAATAAATGAACATGGGACAAAATCCCTATAAATACATGGTAAGATTAAGCAAATGGAACAACGCTTAGTCCCCATGAGGCCTTCAACAAATAGCACTCTTACCTCACAGTAAGTTCAAGACAGTCCCTTACACCGGTCTGAGCGGAATTTACTTGCTAAATGTTGAACAACGCTACATCCATGTATCCATTTTGTCATGAATGCTGGGTCAACAAGAATAACATATCGGGCAAAGTACTCTAACATCACTGTCATCACTGCCGGAAAAAGGGACCAATAGACAATACAACATGTAAACGTTCACAGGACACTCATGGAGTTGATTGTAAGAAAACTTTGCAAGTAAAATCGGGAGAGGTGGGAAATATATATACAGATGGCCAGAAAAATAGTTTAATGGGCAATATATATATACAGATGGCCAGCCAGAAAAATACTTTACTTTTACAAAACAAGAATGCTAAATGTTGAATTTTGATAGTGCATTCATATGAAAAATTCTTACATGAACAAGTACAACATAACTGACAAAATAAGAAGAGCATACACCTTAAGCACGCGGATCTTTTTAGGGAATCCTCATTGCACGAGAGACAAACTCCGTCGCAAATGAACAAATAAAGGGATATGGAGTAAATGTACATGGGACAAAATTCCTATAAATAGATTGTAAGATTAAGCTAATGCAACAACGCTTTCAATGTTGTTTTTCATCTTGAAGTACCCATGAGGCCTTCAACATAAGCAAAAGCAAATCCAAGACGGCCCTCGCATCGGCTTGAGCGGAATTCACTTGCTTAATGTTGAACAACGCTACATCCATCTATCCTTTTTGTCATGGATGCGGGGATGTCATCCGTTGCCCGACAAAGCGACCAATAGGCAATACAACATATAAACAAACACAGGTAATTCATCGAGTTGAAACTTCTTTTTGCAGACGAAGCACAACTCAATGCCTGTATTGTTATTTATTCACGGTGGTGGTAACATTGCTGGTATGGGTGCCATGTTTGACGGAGATATCTTGGCAGCACACGGACAGATTATTGTAGTAACATTTAATTACAGGCTTGATATACTTGGTAAGAAAAACTTTTAAGAAATTGGATAATTTCTTCTGCCAAAATATGAACATTGAAAAAAAAACAAAAAAACGATGCCGATCAATGCTGATACAGTTTTACTCACGGTGAAGGACTCATTGTTCTACCATGTATTTGTAGAGACTATATCTAATGTGCATTTACTACATTCCGTTTCCTTTCATTTTATTTTATTGATTACTGAACTTTGTAGATTATTTGAAAGTCATTTTTTACAATCCTTCTGCAAATGGGCTGTCTTTTTGTCCTGCCCGTTTCTTGTTTGTGGCATCTTTTATCGTCGTTTTGCTCTTGTAATTTTTTTATCAATCCTTGCCTTTCGTTACGCTATTTTACCATGCTTAACTCCAAGATACCAGTCACGAAAACTCCTTGATGTGTTTTTGAACTTTTGTCTTTATGCAATTTCGTGTTTTTCATTCCGATAATTCTATATTAACGACACTTATTTCTTATTTACTTATGACTTTGATATTGGCCATCAAAAAGTGATGTCCTTTTTTCAGCAACTACTTTTAGTAACCTTGAAATTGAGGATCATAACAATGGTTAATATTGTGTAATTTATTTTTGCTGGTAACTCTATTTTGTTAGTCAGCAAACGCAGATCTTCTGTAGTTTTACCAAGCAGGGCTTAATATTTTTCATACATTGTGACGCATTTCCAGGTTCGCACACTCATTTGCAGATACTGTTTCCTTATCAGTCTGGCCGTATGGAACGTTAAAGTTCTTTGCATTTTATTCAGCAACTTCAAATACGTTGTATTTCACTGATGCGTTAACTTGCTGCGCCATATTAGTTTGTGCATTTTCTGATTTGTGTAATACTATATCGACAAACGAATACCGAAGCAAGAACGAGGAATGGGGGAATTCTAAAATCATAAATCCAAAATCACGGCAATTCATATCCAACACGAATTGAGACAGTATGACAGAGACAAGAAAATAAAATAAAACAAAAAATGAAAAAAAACGTAAATCATGTTTCCTGTTAGACGATAGCTTTGATCCTGTGTTTTTATCCGGATCTTCCCAACATTTTTCACCGCAAAAAGGTAGTGGAAGTTGTTCGATGTTTGGCCATACTCTTCTATTTTCTTCATCTATTCATTCCAAGTTGCCAAGATTGTACACGGAATATTTCCTGTTGGCAGATAATTTTCATTTTTAAAATCCATCTGTTTTTCTTTTCACTGGCAATAGTATTGTTTTACTACTTTCCTATCATTGCGCTGTACATCATCAATATCCAAAGCTTTAAGCTAATATTTTTTTATTGTGTGATTCTGCTACATGCTATTGTGTTGTCGCCTTTGTCGTTACGTCCTATTTGAATGACAACTGTTACATTTTTCTACACCTTTCCGTTAGAGTTCAATCTTCTAAATTAACACAGAAGAAGCACTCTTTTAGATCATTTGGACTAAGATTGCCCAATCTGATTTCATTCAAGTTTTTTTTAAGGCTTCTCTTACGTTGTTCGTCTTCACTCTATTGATCGAATTAGAAAAAGTACTTCGTAACTTAATATGAGGAAAATTAGAATTTCTGAATGTGTGTGTAGATCAGTATCTACGGTTATATCTGAGCCAGCATTATCACACATTCTTTTGTGAAAACTTTATAGGTGCAATGCCAATTAACTTACTGGGTCATTCAGTTTTAAAAAAGGTACCATGAAATTTAACGAAAAAAATGACGTCAGAATTCTCGTATATTATTTTTTTTTCACGGGAAGCATTTATCGTGGTATATAAAAGTTTCCAATTGTTTTTTTTTCCTCTTTAACAGCTTAACCACCATTCTTTCTTTTGCTTTTTTGGATAAGAGTCTATCCAAAGGATAGATACATTATCCTTTGTAACCACCCAGCTACTGTACTCAGTTGACCTCAAACCAACCTCACACAGTCAGACAGTTGTGATCATACCCATGCAAAAAGAATCCTTATCAGGAAACCTTGAATACCTTTTTCTGATCTTATATAAAACTCGTAAACTCAATTCCCTTTTTTCATTGAACATTGGACGTTTCAATAGTGGAATAATTATTGAATAACATGATGAATTTGCCATTCATGGCATTATCATGTGTAGAGGTATGAATACAGAACGAGAATTATGAATGACCGATGCTTTCTTAAACCTTAATCTCTGAAGCGTCAATATAAAATGTAACGATGTGGCTGTTTTTGAAATAAATCCTAATGAGAACAATGCATTGAAAATACACATCGATTCAGTAGTTTAAAGAACAACAGTTGATTATTTATAATTTTCGGATGACGTAATGTTTGTTTACATTTGAAATTATCAAATAGATGTCTCGGCCGTATGATAATTGTCATAGGTAATAAGTATATTACCTTTCTATGCTCTCCCAATATCTCCTAAAACTCGAGACTTCAAAACAGATCCAGTATTACGAAGTCATTGTTTATGTGCGTTGTTTATTTAGTTCAAAGAATGAAAATTTACGGCTATTCCACGCAGGCTGTTCCATTATACTTGTTACGAGACGAACAGAAGAATAAGGAGAAGAATATTTTATTCACCAACCACGGGCCCATAATAAGCAAATAATTAGACAAAATAACAATGATTATGTTTGCATAGGTGTTTTCTCCGAGGTCCGCGTTGAGCATGCTTTTAATGGCCGACTCAAAACTGAAGTTGTGCGTTAATTAGTTATGTCAAGATACGTAGTCTGAAACAGGTGGAATTTTGCAACGACCGGTTTGGCATTGACTAGATTCGAACAACGATTAGTCGGGGTATTGCGTCTGTTGTTTGCTGTTGATCGAGACAGAGATTCGTAATGATTCATAGCATACATGTACATGGACAGTACATAATACACTGACATTATATTTCAAAAGATCAGATGCTGATCATTGCCATCATAGACCCCCTCATCATAGACACTAATTCATCAGTGCCTTTGGGACATTGATTGTCTAGATAAAAATATTTTGTAAAAATATAAATATGTTGTGCGATGGCCACAAATTAACTATGAAACAAAATAAAATGGTATAGTTGGTCACGATTAAAAGATAAAAAACACAAAATGTACAAATTAAAAAACACATAAAAATGACAAAAATAGAAAGAGAGGGAGGGAAGACTGCCCAACGTTTCGGCCTATATGGCCTTCGACTAGGGGACTACCGGGCTAAAAACGGAGAAACAGATGGATAGGACGAGAGAATACCCGTGTCACAGAAATTACCTTTTTAATTTGTACATTTTGTGTTTTTATCTTTTAACCATTTTATTTTGTAAAAATATTTTGGACAGTCCTTTAACACTTAAAATTGATGTAAGGTGCTTAATATTTCACTGCCATCGTTGTATTTTCGATTGCATTTCATTTCAGTTATTCTTCTTAGCATTGACTCATTCACATAAAAAAATTATGTTTAGATTTCATTTGTTAATATGTAAATTTGAACTACAAAAAAACATAATAGTAACAAAAAAAAAAAAAAAAAAAAAAAAAAANATCGAAAATGTTGACTGTTGTTCTGTGTTTTCTTGTTCTTTATCTTTGTATTATGAATGATTTGGCCTCTGTATGTCAACAGTTGCACAGTTTACTGATTATTTTGTCCGTGCTCTTTGTTTACCACAGGATTTTTTGGTGACAGGGAAAAAGGCATAGAAGGAAATAATGGATTGTTGGACCAGGTAAAAGCTATGGAATGGGTACATAACAACATCAAATACTTTAATGGAGATCCTTCACAGGTTACGATATATGGGCACAGTGCAGGTGCAGGAGATGTTGGGTTACATCTGGTGTCTGATCTTGCCAAAGGTACTGTATTACTATATAAAAAAGAAAGGGTGTAATATTAAGTTTTATTACCTAATTGCATTGTTTTATATGTTTTATTAAGTATTTTGTATTTTGAACTATTTTGGAGGTTATTACAATTAAGTGTTCTATTTCACGGTGTTCTATTGCCTGGTGCGTTCTATTGCCTGGTATGTTCTATTTCATGGCTACTGTGATTGGTCAAAATGATTTCATCATGAATATTCATTACTGTTATATTGCCTGGCTACTTTGATTAGTCAAAACAATTTCATGAATATTCATTACTGTTCTACTGCATGGTTACTGTGATTGGTCAAAACAATTTTATGAATATTCATTACTGTTCTATTTCCTGGCTAATGATATTGGTCAAAACTATATTGATTTTAGGGAGCAACCATTTGATTTTTATGGGGGGGGGGCCATGTTCAAATTTTCCATCCTGCCTCTTTATTTTTGGAAAATTGAAAGCCTGCATTTTTTTGCGCGCGCTTACGCGCGCCTGACTTTTTCTTTTCAATATCCTTAAAATTAAACAGCCAAATCTACCATCCTGCATTTTTTCTTTCAGGACAAGTACTGTCCTGGTTATTTTTTTCTAGATTTTTGGCGTCCTGCCTTTTTATTTTAAATTTGACCATAGCACATTTTTAGATATTAAAAATGTTAATTTTAAAAATACAATATTATTTGTTCGGATTTATAAAGCTTTTTTGTTGCCAATAATCATTTGTGTATCAGACTTAAAGTAAAATAAATTGCAGTAAATGTGAGTTTTGCAGACGTCCATTTCTGCAACTTATTTCTTTTTTGTTCAGATTAGGTAATAAAACAGTTATTTAATGTGTAGTCAGGCAATAGACCAGAATTATTTTCCCTCGGTAATGGAAACAGCTTAGTATTCTATTGCCCTCAGCCGTTGGCTTCGGGCAATAGAACACTGAGCTGTTTCCATTACCTCGGGGAAAATATTCTGGTCTATTGCCTGGCTACACATCAAATAAAACACCCTAAACAATAAATGATTGAAAAAGGTGACAATTAAAATCAATTTGCAATAAACGAATATGAAATAGATTGGATATCCGAGTCTAAAATCAATCATACGTAACACGTGCATATAACATGTACGCGCTCACAGTGACACATGATGCCTTTAAATTTTCTCATCCTCCATGTGTTGTAGGCAACCGATCGCGAATAACAAAAACTTTACTCTAGGCAAAGAATTACATTATTTATAGTTGTTAACGAAATGTCATAAATGCGATAGATATTTTAATATGTACCATCATATGAACCAATTTCTTAGAAATAGAATTGTTTTATTACTGTTATAGACTTATAAACAAATATATAGGAAAACACCTACAGTGGCCGGAAACTTCAATCACGTGCCACTATCCGCAAGCAAACTGCACTAGAAGACAAGAGACAAAGTTAATGTAAATAACGATAGGAACTCGGGATAGACGGACAAGGTACCGACATTAGCAAAATCCTGCAGCAGGATGAAACTGGTTTCTGGGTACCCAAAACTCCCTTTTCTCTTTCTCGTTTCCATATAAGATAAAACAACATACGAATAAAACCAATACAGGGAGACCACTAACTCTAGGACTACTATCTCGGAAAAAGATAAGAATTAAAATGTAAGGTGTTGCAGACAGTTCAAAGGGTGTTCGCCGCTAAACTACCGACTAGCTCAAAGAACGTAGTCTGCTGGTTAAACACTGTGGCACTACGCAAGAAAAATCAAGCTCAAAATTTCCCGGGCATCGACAGTAGAATAGACCCGTCGATATCAACTATTAAGCAAAGAGTATAAATTTCAGCCCAGTTTTTTTATCAGTGTCTTGCATTTTTAACAACATTTCCATAAAATCCGGGATAACAAATGCCCTTTGTAATAAGCTGTTTGCTAAATTTAGATATCAAATTTTCATACCTTCCTTTTTTCTTAAGGCAGTAGAATGCCGAAGGAACAAAGGAGTTGAATTTACAAAAATCGAAATCCAAAGACAAGTATTTAATAAATATTAAAATACCGATGTTACTGTAAATTTACTTTCTGCATATGTCCATTTCGACAACTTATGTCTCATCAGTGCAGATATAATCAAAACCTTGGAAATCCAGGCATCGAAAAATTTACAAAAGCTGATAGAGAACAAATAATCAAAAGTATCTTAATAGAGAGCCAAAATCAGCTAATGACATAGCTCTGCATGAGGTTAAACGAAATTTCCTAAATCAGATATTGAAAGTTTAAAAAATAATCGGTTTTCGTGTCAGGACGGAAGTACTTGACTACTGGGCTGGTGAATACCTTCGGGAATAACAGTCCACCAGCAGTGGCATCGACCCAGTGGTAATAAATATCAAAATACCGAAGTTATTGTAAATTTACTTTCTGCATATGGCCATTTCGACGACTTTTGTCTAATTAATGAAATCTGTATCCTTGTTGTAAACATTTGGATGTGATAGTAAGGCTATGTAATAAGAGTACAACAAAGGCGTGTAAATCGTACCACTTTGGATATGTACATCTTGAAGGATGGAGCTAGAGGAAAGTCGCCGTCAGGAAAAGGGAAATTATAAATAGTGAAATCAAAATCGTCCATTTTAAAAAAAATATTTTTTATTTTACCCGAGTCAATGATGATACTTAGATCGAGAAAAGGGCAGTATTTAGAATCATTGTTTCCTTTCCTAAGTTTCAATTCTTGTGGTAAATCTAGAAACTGGGGATGTCAATAGTAAGGATATCGTCAATCATTGAAAATAGAAATAAGTTATCACTGTTTTGTATGGTTCTATTTTGATTTTTTTTATGAAGTCCCGTTCATAACCAAGGAGAAATGGATCTGTATGAGAGGTGCACACTAAGTTCCCATGGGAATTCCATAGAACTGTTGATAATCAATGATACAAAAACGAACATTAATTATTATTATATTTTACTAAGTAAGAGAAGATTTAATTGGATGAAAGCAATCATGTGACTTCAAAATTACTCAGATGTTTTAGCAAACAATCTCGATATGACATCACTGCGGGAACAACCCTGTTGTTTCCAGCTGAACAACCCGGATATAACGTCACAGAGAGAAACAACCCAGTAGATTCTAAAAATCACTAGCAGATTATATCAGTCTTCTTTGTGAGACTAAAACCATAATAAGACCTCTTGATTTGGAATTAATGACAGTGTTTAAAATATAATAAAACAATTATGGCCCTCTGCTGACGCGAAACATCCAGATTTGTCAACCCTTAGAGGGGTGCTTTCCCTCGGGCAGAGCCCTCGGGTAACAAATCTAGACGTTTCCCTTAACAGCGGGCCATAATTGTATAATGTTTTCTAGCTAGAAATTTAGCGCCTTAATCATATCATCGCATTTTCAGGAGCAATGCTCGTTGTAAGTTTTATTGGAGAAGAATCTTTTCTTCTTGTTATAACAAATGAACTGAAGACCTGTAAATTTAAAAGGACGTTTAATAAGTTGTCCCAATTTTGATTTAATCAAATTATGTGAAATGGTCGTTTCAAGTGTAGAAAAATCATAACTGTCAATTGATGAAACTGGTCTTTGTATTAATTGTAATTTATCTAAAACTTCAATGTAATTTTTAAACTCCAAAACTAGTTTACACTTTTTTAATTTGGCCATTAGCAGTGGTGTGCAAACTTTCAAAATCGATAAAAAACAAGAATATTACAAATCTTTTGACTGATATGAAATAAAACACAAACTTATAATATTCTTTTTTTCAACCATAGGGCTTTTTAAATATGCAGTTGTACACAGTGGATCGCCGTATGCGCACTGGTTACTTTCATGGTGTATTACGGGTAACATTCATTCATATGATGTCGCAGACTGTAAGCCAGGAACAACTAGACCAGGAACCAGTTTAACGTATGAGGATTTAATGACAATGCCTGCTGCTGATGTTCTGAACCAAGTTGAATTTGAGGTAGTATTGTAAATAAATATCTATTATCAACTGGTTGGTGACTGAAAAGATATCATCAATAACAAAAATGACAAGCTCCTGAGATTGCACTTGACATGTATAGTATATCACATAAGGACATATAATCAAGTCAGTTGCACCTAACACCTGAAATCAAGAATATGTATATAAAGAACATAATTCAAAATCCTATTGATGAGCATAAAATAAAGCAATTTGATAACGCGTATATTACTCATAAGGAATGAACTCAAATAGCTCCTGCGAAGCAAAATATATTTGTAGTCAAGAACTATAAAATCAATGACATTAAGTCTGTAGAATCTGTTCAGCCATTACAATTCCATCGCCCTAAAAGAATACAACTTTTTAAACCATTTTCTAAATATTCCATTATAACATAAGTTATTGAAATGCGCATATGCAGGTAGCTTTGGTACTTTGTTAATAGATCCGTATTTGAAAAAATGATAAACTCATAAACACTGATTTTATTAGCTTTAACTTTGTGACTTTATCTTTGTGACTTTATACAAGATACGAATGAGATCATTCGATCAATCCATTTTATCCAACTGTTACTGAAAAACCGTCGTCAGATAGATTTTGTAGCAGATCTACCCCAAACATTTTCGTAACCCTGTGGAAAACAGCTCTCTGTTAGATTTCATGTTCGCGGCAAGCTTCGTCCAGCGTTGGATAGCTATATTTGGTTGTTTTTGGCGAATAACGATGATCTTTGGTGAGTTTTTGGAAAACAGTATTCAAAACAGACCTAAATTATTCATCCACCCTGCAATTCATAAAATTTTTAAAAAAGCATTATGATTTTCGGGAACCTACGTACTGTTTTCCGATGTTGCCATTATCCTTGGATTGTTTCCTTTCGTACTGACGGTTTTGTTCACTCTTACTTAAGCAGTCAAAAGTGTTTAAAATGTAATCCAGTATTTAATCCAGTTGTCAGTACATCGGTGCTGACCCGAAAACCGATTTATCTGGAAACACGCAATGTATAAATTTTGCTTTGATTAAAGGATTATCTCCCTTTACCATAACAATGTCCGCAATTTTTTGGCTTTCCATTCAGATCTTTTTAATTATATGTGCTCTATCAGGTTTTTGCAAATTTTTGATTTATGGTCTTCCAACCCAGAATATAATTTTTTTTTCTTCACTGCAGAGAAAATAAACCTGTCGGAATGGCCATATGCAGTCTATTAAAACTAAATTTACAGTAGCTACGATATTTCGTTATTCATTACCACTGAGCCCATGCATCTGCTGCTGGAGTGTAACTCCCCAAGGGTATTCATCTACCAAGTAGTCAGTATCTCGAAGCTGAACCAAAATCCGATTTTACATGGAAACTTGCAATATATAAAATTTAGAAATTTTTGCTTAGCTCATGCATAGCTCTGTCATTAGATGTTTCTTGCTTTTGTGTTATTTGTGCTTTCTTAGATTGTATTTGATTTGATCTGAACTGAAAAGACATAAGTTGTCGAAATGGTCATATGCAGAAATTAAATCTATTGTAACGGTATTTTGTAATTTAACCACTTTATTATGCGTTATTTCCAAAATTATTCGTGAATTGTATGGTTATTTCCATGAAACTGCTAAGTCAGGGGTATTTTAAGCCTTTGACACTTTCTTCCTTTCGTTACATCAGTAGTCGACGCCACAACATCATAGGTAGATAAAAGTGCCATTTTTACAATAAGTGAAAGGAGATGTCCACATCTTTCAAGTAACGTTGCCTGTACCCTTGATTTACAGAGGAAGACATGATTATACCATTCCGGAGCATACGAGTCACTCGGTTTGAGAGTTCACACTGTGAGTTCTTTTGTTTTGAGCGTTATATGTGTGATGTTTGTTTGTTTGTTTTTGTTTTTTTTTGGGGGGGGGTCGTTTCTTTGATTTTCCACCTTCTGGTGTTCTCATTTATGTTGCCGTCTCTGTGAACTCTTATTCATGTTATTATACCCCGCTCCGAAGGAGGAGGGGGTATATTGTTTTACTTGTGTCCGTGATTCCGTCATTCCATAATTCCGTAATTCCGTCATTCCGTCCGTCGCAACTTTCGTAAAGCTTTTCTCTGCAATGGTAAATGATACAAACTTGAAATTTTGTCAGGAGATTTGTGTAGTCATGCCATATTGTGGGGTGATGTTTTAGACCTGATAGGATGCTACTTCCTGTTTACCGACTTAGTCAATTTTTAATTATTCTGTCCGTCTGTCACAACTTTCGTAAAGCTTTTCTCTGCAATGGTATATAATACAAACTTGAAATTTTATAAGAAGATTTGTGTAGTCATGCCATATTGTGGGACACATTTTAAGACTTGTGGGGTTTACCAACTTTGTCAGGTTATTAGAGACTGGAAGATGAGAGCGGGGGTATTATTAGTGAGCATTGGGTCACAGATCCCTTGTTTACTTCTGCTTTGTTGTCTGTGTAATCTATTGGTGTTGATCAAACCTAAATCACTAACAATTAGAAATCCAATCTAAACCGTAAGTGACATTATAGGCTGCGGACGGCTTATCTATCCAGCCCCGTATATTGCACTTTTCACACTGTCGTTGAGTTTATCCTTGGTAACGTCTATACCAGTATAGTCAATTCTGTAACTACGGGATTCTAGCTGAAAATGGCCACTTCCACTTGTGAAGTCACACATTGTATATGCATTATGTTATTGTACATAACTTAACGACTAATCAAACCACTTAAATGTATTTATGACATGATAATGCTGAACACTTTTGTCTTTTTTATTACTTTTCCAGAGGGTGGGTCTAGCTGGTAGTATGCCACTAGTAAAAGACGACCTTTACCTCAAAGAATATCCTGACAATCTCTTTTCCTGCAAAGATATCAATGCTGATTCTGTACTTATGTTGATGGCAAAAGATGAATCCTTTCCATCCTGTAAGTAATGGCCACACATGGCATAAATAGATTAATTTTCTGAAAAATGAATCTAAAAAAAATAAAATAATTAATGCCTTTAAGTGTTCACACAAAGGATTTGACTCTTAAATGTGAATAACACTTTCTTTCTCTCATAAAAATGTCTTTTTAGTGGAGGCCTTTACGAGAAATGCATATTTTCTTTTTTTTTAGCTCACCTGGCCAAAGGCCATGTGAGCTTTTGCCATCACTCGGCGTCCGTCGTCCGTCCATTAACTTTTATTTAAAGATCTCCTCCTCTGAAACTGCTGAGCCAATACTAAACAAACTTGGCCTGAATCATCACCAGGGTATGCTCTTTCAAGTTTGTGATTTTTATGTCCGTAGACCAAACAACATTGCCGCTGTTACTAAAAATAGAACATAGGGGGTAAATTGCCGTCTTTTACAAATTACTCGAAAACCGTTACAGATATCAAACATCTGACATGGCCTAAAATGATCAGCATGATGAGATCTACCCACCCTGCAATTTTGAAGAATATCGGATGACTCATCTTGGAGTTATTGCCCCTTTTCCGTAAAATTTCGTTTTTGTTTGTTACTTTTAGTCTTATATATTGAAAATGGTAGAAGATAGAAGTAAAGTTTAAATTACAAAATGGTCAGCATAGTAAGATCTACATTTCCTGCAGGTTTGAAGAAAATCCGACGACCCACATAGGAGTTATGGCCCCTTTTTCTTCGAATTGTCACGATTTTTTTACTTTTTTACTTTTATTTCAAAAACTGTTTGAGATGGAGGTTAAATGTGAATTAAAAAAGTGTTGAGCTTTCCCAGGACTACAATTTCTACATATGTCCAGCAGATTAGCATCTCATCCAAGATAGCCGTCACTAGGGGACATAGTTTAACATAGGACCCTATGGGAAATGCATTCAAAGATCTTCTCCTCTGAAACCACTGAGCCGATGTGGACCAAATTTTGTCACAATAGTTCTCAGGTCGTCCCCTTTAAAGTTTGTGATTTTTGTGGTTGTACCTCATTCAAGATGGCCGCCAGCAGGGAAATAGTTTAACATAGGGACCCTAAGGGAAACACATTCAAAGGTCTTTTCTCCTGTAACCACTATAAGCCAATAGGAACCAAACTTGGATACAATTGTCCTTGGCTGGTCCCCTTTAAAGTTTGTGATTTTTATGTTCGTACCTCATCATCGTCAGCATAGGACAGTTTAACATAGGACCCTATTGGAAATGTATTCAAAGATCTTCTTCTCTGAAACTATTAAGCCAATTGGAACCAAACTTGATCACAATAGTCTTTAGGTAGTCCCCTTGAAAGTTTGTGATTTTTATGTTCATACCTCATTGAAGGTGGCTGCCAGCAGAGAACACAGTTAAGCATAGGGACCCTATGGGAAATGCATCCAAAGATTTTCTCCTCTGAAACTACCAAGCCAAATTCAACCCAACTTGGTCACAATAGTCCTTGGCTTGTCCCCTTCAAAGTTTGTGATTTTGACGTTTGTAACTCATCCAAGATTGAAAATGTAACATCTGGTGAACTGATTTATAGTATGAATGGGTGGTCTCTTCGTGACAATGAATAAAACCAGTCAACAGGTGAGCGATACAGGCTCATGTGAGCCTCTAGTTCTTTTTGGAAGGCTGATAACTTTGATTTGACCAAATTCTTCTACTCAAATGGCTTTAATAAATGATAGCAGATCTTAAGGATGGAACAACGGCAGTAGAATACCGGAGGAACGAAGGAGTGAAATTTACAAAAATCGAAGTCCAAAGACACGGCCAAAGCGAGAACACAGAAAACAATGACGTTAGACACACACAAAAACAAAAAACAATGATGTTAAACAGATACAAAGCACAGAAACAGAAAAACAGAAATTACAACATTCACAACACAAGAACTCATAGTGTGAACTCCAGTGAAACTGAGAGTGACATCAGGTGCTCCGAAAGGGTAAGCATGTCCTGCTCTGTTAACAGCACCCATCACACTGTGAGTGATTTAAACCGGGAAAATTTCAAAGTCGGTAGTCTTATCCGGGAAGACCTGAATCTAGCTGAAAATGTCCACTTTCATTTTGGATACTGACACGTCATATCTTTCTTTCAATGATGTTATGGTGACGGCCATAGAATTTCTTGAGAGATGAAATTAACATAGGTTGAACAAATCCCTGACTAAGCACCTTTTAGGACAGTGTTTTTGCTCTCTCCAAAAATCACTGTACAACTTACGCGCTCGACACTAACAAATCAACTGTGTAATGTTCACTCCATAGGCTGGAGAGGTAGGTATATTGCTGCTATGAAAGGGGAAGTTTACAATTGGGAAATTAAAATCATCATCTTTTATTTAAAAACGTGCAAAAATGAGATTGGGTTATTGATTGCATTAGGTCCAATGAGCTATATTGCAGCTTTAAGGTATTGGCTGTCTTTGAAAAATGTGTCCAGCAAGTCCGCCTCATATCCAAAATGGTCACCAGCAGGGAACTTATTTTAAAATTGGACCTTATAGGAAAACACATTTAAAGATCTTCTCTGAAACTACTTTCCATATTGGAACCAAACTTGGTCACAAGGGTCCTTTGATGGCCAACTTGGAAACCCGTGTCCTAAAAGTACACATTAGATCCAAGACTGCCGCCAGCAAGAAGCATAGTTTTACATAGGACCGTATGAAAATGCATACAAAGATCATGTCCTCTGACACATCGGGCCATATAATATAGAGGTCTATATTATCATAGAAAATGAGACCCTTTGTCATTGAGGTTATTTTTAAGGTCTATGCCAGCCTTTGACCGAATGAGTTTCAGGCTCTTATGAAACAACGGCAGTAGAATACCGAAGGAACAAAGGAGTGAAATTTACAAAAATCGAAGTCCAAAGACACGGCCAAAACGAGAACACAGCAAATAATGACGTTAGACACAAAAACAATGACGTTAGACAGATAAAAAGCAAAGAAATAGAAATTACAACATTCAAAACAAAGGCACCCACAGTGCGAACTCCAGTGAAACTGAGAGTGACATCAGGTGCTCCGGAAGTGTTAGCATGTCCTGCTCTGTTAACAGCACCCGTCACACTGTGAGTGATTCAATCCGGGAAAATTTAAAAGTCGGTAGTCTAATCCGGGAAGACGTGAATCTAGCTGAAAATGTCCACTTTCTTTCAATGATGTTATGGTGACGGCCATAGAAGTTCTTGAGGGATGACATTAACATGGGTTGAACAAATGAACAAATCTCTAAGCAGCTTTTGGGACAGTGTTTTTGCTCTGTTCAAGAAATCAATGTACAAACTACACGCTCGACAGTAACGAATCAACTGTGAAAGGTACACTCCATAGGCTGGAGAGGTTAGGTATATTGCTGCTAAGAAAGGGAAAGTTCATAATTGGGAAATTAAAATCATAACGCTTGTCATATAGCTTAGATTTCAAACGTCCATCTTCGTCAATATACAATAAAAGATCTAGGTACGAAGCTGAAGTATGTGTTTAAGGTACTAGTTCAGCCTCTAGTTTAAGCATAGATTTTAATTTGTAAAGACCTAAAATTCTTAACCTTCTTCAACCATCATCTCTTCCATTAAATTTTCAAAAAGTCAGGGAATTCCGACCATGCAACACGGATGTTTGAAATTTTGGCAATAAAAGGTCTTTTATTTTAAAAACGTGCCAAGATTAGGCTGAGTTATTGATTGCTTTAGGTCCAATAAGCTGTATTGCTGCCTTAGGTTAATGAATTAGAAAAATTCAAAGATTTAAGAAACAAAGGTGTCAGGGACAACCGGCACAACAAGTTTCGATTGATATAGGAAAAAGGAAAAAAGGGTAAGGACAGAAAAGTAAATGAGAACCGAACCGTCAATCAAAAGAACGAACAATCCATGGACAATGGCAACATCGGACACAGTAAGAAACAAGGACACCACTTAAGTACGGGACAAAAAAGAAAAATAAAGACACACATACAGATGAACATGACTGACCCAATAAAAACCATGGGTGAAAATTTAACTCTTCTATACGGCCTTAACAGAATGCTCCTTTTAAGAAATATGTAGAAAGGAAGTGTATACTGCACAGAGCGTGGTGTTTCCACACAGTCTGCAGTGATTACCTGCTTTCTATATTTAAATCTGAGATTTTTCCCAATACGTCAGATCATCTACTCTGCCACTTAATTAACTCGATATTTGATTATCCACTCCTTTTTTTACTGAGGCTTCACACGTCGTCTACAATGTGACGTATTGAGGAAAATTTCCCCATCTAGAATGATTATGTACCGCTGTTTCAGAGTTTGGTTTTCCCCTATTCATCACCTTGCCATATAGTCCTAACGAGTGCGCGTCTGAAACAAATTCTGGTGCAAAAAGGTTTTCAAAGGCAACGATATATGTATACTGCTATCTTAATATAAATTTGATGACATATCTGGATGTCATTGTTCTTTTGTTCGTTTTTTTAAATAAATTTAATGAAAAATGGACGGTTAGAAATACAACGACATTATTAGATCGTCATTGTTCTGAATGTTTTTGATTTGTCAAAATGCATTTTACGAGTACAATATCATTTGCTAGGACAGCAGTTAGCTATCTCAATCGGCATTCGATATATTGATTTTGAATTACAAATAACAATAATCTGACCATATCTAGCAATAAAATCAGGTAGGATATCACATGACTGTTTTGCATGTATCTCTAAACTGATATGGATGAACAAAAAAATATTAAAGTGTTAGTACCTTCAGAAGTCAAATTACTTCAAAAAAAGAATTATATGTTCCGGGATATTTAAAAAGATCATTTTGAATTTGTAAATTGATGGAACAATTTTGAAATAAGTTAAACATTTTGTTATTTCTCGCAGAAACAACGAATGGTGAGAAATGAATATTCTAACATTGCTCCTATTAATCGTCAACCAGTATAATACACGATAACCATATACTTCGCACATGCGCTAATGGTGTCCGAATAAGAGTAAAAGGGATGCAAAACAACCATATCTTTAATTTTGTTTGTCTTAGTTAGTGAAGAAAATAAATGTAAAGAACAATTTTTAGCTCAATCGTGTTATTCAGACACGTATATTTTTTTTTGCTGTGGTTTGGATTTTGAACTTGCATCAGTTTGAAAACGTCAGATTCACAGACACAGACAGCAATGGAAACGGGAAATTCACCTTCTTTTAGGTCGCTTCAAAATGGAAAATTTCCATTTTCTGTAATATTAGAATCGAAATAATTAATGGCAGGTAAATAGTTATTGTTATTTAACCATGACCTGGGCATTTACTTTCGTAAATTTAACCCCTTGCTAACCCTCTAGGTTAAATTTGAATATAAAGGCCCAGTCCATGGTTAAACTGCCAATAACCATTTACCTGCCATGAATTATTTCTTAATTTGCATGCTTCGTTTAATATTTCTTTGTATTAATGCTATGTTAAAATTAAGATATAAGATTATTATTTTATGGATGTTAGCTGGTCATGTTTTGGTATTTGTCAGATTTATACATCGCACTGAGCATTCTGAAAAAAATAATGGAATCCCAATTTATTTTGTCATTTTCACTGATGGTGTTAAGCCTGTCAAAATTATGAGTTAAGTTTCCCGCCAAATATTTAGTTATTTGTATCTAAAAGTGAAATCTACAAACTGTATTGTTTCGCTTCAATTACTTCTTTTTCAATTTTTTAAAGCAAAAACATACATTTACAAAAGTTCTATTCATTTTCAAATTTAGCAGTAATCATCATTAAAGAACAAAGAATGACTCGATATATGAGATTTTGATATGTTTTAACCATTTCAATTATTATTATCAACACTGTGTTAACAAAACATATACCCTATACTTGTATATCTTGTATATCAAACTTCGCAGTGACTTATAATTAACGAGAAATACAATTTATTGCTTATTGACTGTTCTTCAATGATGATTCACATATTGGTGTTGGTCAGGGAAATATTTGCATCAAAATTTTGATACAGATTTGTTTCATATTGCAGATGAAGATGAAGATTATGGTGAACATCTTAAGGACAGAAGTGTTGGTAAGTGGACATACCAGGAACATAAGATCGACATAAGGACAGAAGTATTGGTAAGTAGATAGACCAGGAACATGGATCGACACAAGGACAGAAGTATTGATAAGTAGACATACCAGGTACATAGGATCGACACAAAGACAGAAGTATTTGTAAGTATACATACCCAGAACATAGGGTAGACACAAGGACAGAAGTATTGGTAAGTAGATAGACCAGGAACATAGGATCGACACAAGGACAGAAGTATTGGTAAGCAGACATACCCGGAACTTAGGATCGACACAAGGACAGAAGTATTGGTAAGTGTACATACCCGGAACATAGGATCGACACAAGGACAGAAGTATTGGTAAGCAGACATACCCGGAACTTAGGATCGACACAAGGACAGAAGTATTGGTAAGTATACATACCCGGAACATAGGATAGACACAAGGACAGAAGTATTGGTAAGTATACATACAGGGAACATAGGACAGACACAAGGACAGAAGCCAATACTTCTGTCCTTGTGTCGATCCTATGTTCCGGGTATGTGTGCTTATCAATACTTTTGTCCTTGTGTCGATCTTATGTTCCTGGTCTATCTACTTACCAATACTTCTGTCCTTGTGTCTATCCTATGTTCCGGGAATGCATACTTACCAATACTTCTGTCTTTGTGTCGATCCTATGTTCCTGGTATGTCTACTTACCAATACTTTTGTCCTTGTGTCGATCCTATGTTTTTGGTTTGTCTACTTACCAATACTTCTGTCCTTGTGTCGATCCAATGTTCCTGTTATGTCTACTTACCAATACTTCTGTCCTTGTGTCGATCCTATATTCCTGGTATGTCTACATACCCAGAACATAGGATAGATACAAGGACAGAAGTACCAGGAACTTAGGATCGAGACATATCTATATATGTAAAGTAGATAGACCAGGAAAATAGGATCGATACATATCTACGTGAGATAGCCCAAGAACATAGGATCGACACATATCTATGTAAAGTAGATGGGCCAGGAACATAAGATCGACACATATCTACGTAAAGTAGATAGATCAGGAACATAGGATCAACACATATCTATTTAAAGTAGATAGACCAGGAACATAGGATCGACACATATCTATGTAAAGTAGATAGACCAGGAACATAGGATCAACACATATCCGTGTAAAGTAGATAGACCAGGACTATAGGATCGACACATATTAATGTAAAGTAGATAGACCTCGAATATAGGATCGACACATATCCATGTAAAGTAGATAGACCAGGAACTTAGGATCGTACATATCCGTGTAAAGTAGATAAGCCAGGAATATAGGATCGACCCATATCAATGTAAAGTAGATAGACCAGGAATATAGGATCGACCCATATTCATGTAAAGTAGATAGACCAGGAACATAGGATCGACACATATCAATGTAAAGTAGATAGACCAGTAATATAGAATCGGCAGATATCCATGTAAAGTGGATAAACCAGGAATATAGGATCGACACATATCCGTGTAAAGTAGATAGACCAGGAACATAGGATCGACACATATCTATGTAAAGTAGATAGACCAGGGACATAGGATCGACACATATCTATGTTAAGTAGATAGACCAGGAACATAAAATCTACACATAGACCAGAAACATAGGATCGACACATAGACCAGAATCATATGATCACATATCTATGTATAGTAAATAGACCAGGAACATAGGATCAAAACATATCCGTGTAAAGTAGATAGACCAGGAACATAGGATCGACACATATCAATGTAAAGTAGAAAGAACAGGAACATAGGATCGACACATATCCGTGTCAAGTAGATAGACTAGGAACATAGGATCGACACATATATACGTAAAGTAGATAGACCAGGAACATACACAACAATGTAGGATCGACACATATCTATGTAAAGTAAATAGACCAGGAATATAGGGTCGAAACGTATTTATGTAAAGTAGATAAACCAGGAACATAGGATCGACACATATCTATGTAAAGTAGATTGACCAGGAACATCGGATCGACACATATCGGTGTAGATAGACCAGAAATATAGGATCGACACATATCAATGTAAAGTAGATAGATCAGGAATATAGGACCGACACATATCCGTGTAAAGTAGATAGACCAGGAACATAGGATTGACACA
>MJUU01034190.1:8717-39412 GCA_002080025.1 Modiolus philippinarum
AATGTAAATACAACTGCAATCAGTTTCAAGAAAAAAGATAGAAGTTTCTACCCTGAGTTGTATAACTAATAAGTCTAAGGTATGAGTCTCATACAAATTCAATGCATAAGGTGTTTGCGTGCGGAGTTGATTGTGTACCAGCAGAGACATATCTCTGGTACCAGCAGGTGGTATCAACGGGGATCGTCATTTTTCCAGGTAAGATCAAGTGATTTATACAGGTAGAAATGGTCGGATGGGTCTGACACCTGTCATCTCAATAAACAGTTAATACACAATATGGTGTATACACGCCTGCATAGCTATGAATACTTCTTGTATATAAATCCTAATTTCTACAATGTTTTCTGTTAATTTGTGAACACGGGAACTTCGCAAAAGTTCTGGATATATTATCAATTTAATGATATATTTAATAGACATAGCTGCAAATTTTCAGTTCTTTGTTGAATAAATTACAAATCCTTGAATTTTGTGAAAGAAATTACTTTGTATTTGGACAGATCAGAGGTTTTTTCACGGGCTTATCGAGTTTTGGTATTTTGTGGTTTTTAGGTATCACGTGACTTTTTAAGTTGACAAGACGACAATATGGCGGTTGATGCACCGGGATCTGCTCACAATTAATTCAGTCTTGTGTAGTTATCCAAGACAATTGAACAGTATTACATATATTTCTGTGCTAACTAAGATATGAGGAATAAAATTTTGAATTTTTATATTTTTGCGAATTTTCCCTTTAATTAAAAAAACATTGTCTTACAAAAACCAAAATAATGTAGAAACATTGCCATACAAGACATAAGCCTAAAATAAAATAATGGAAAAATATAGCCTTATAATGTATAGCAACGTACCACCCCCTCATAAAAAGCATGAAAACGCTGCTAACAATGCATAAATAAGAAAACCACTAACATAAAATCTAACAACGCATTTAAAGGGAAACAAAAAGGTTATCTTACAAGACAAAAACATAAAAAATAAAAAGGGGAACTCAAATATTGCCCAACAACGTATAAACAGGAAAACAAAAATAAAGTGAAAACATTTTATATAAAGACAAAAATATAAAAAAGAAATATGAAATGTAAAAAATGCCTAGCATTGAAAAGAAAACAGACTGAAATTTAGAAATACATGCCACAATCTGTCAGGGAACAACACAGGAAAACACAAATAAGACAAACGTTATCAAATCTGAATGAGATCAGGCAGCAGGCAGAGCCTATATAAGCCTTCTCCATAAATACAAAGTTCGGACAAAGGCATAAAAAGTAAACAAAGGTGAAAGATTTTCCTATCATAAATTAAAGGTGAAAACATTATCCGACAATGAATAAAGTGAAGGAGCAAAAAAAATTAAAAACATTGCCTAAAAGACAACAGAATAAAGCGATATGATGCAAACTTCACCAAACAATTTATAAGAATATAACAAAATATGGTGAAAAAACTACCTAATTTGAAAAAAAGCATAATACCAAATACCTTTCAAAGCATTGACCCACAATGTTTTAACAGGAAACCAAACAATTGTATTAATGACGTATACTATATGTTATTCGGGAATCTTCACAGGGGATACGGGTTCATATCACCTGTCTGTGTTTTATATATAGGATGCAGACAGGGAATACGAACCCGTATCCCTTGTGAAGCCCGAATAAATATTATATTCTGCTAGAAGTGCTATATTTTTTCTTTTAAAGGTGTATAGAAGTAATGATTTTGCTACCACTAGTTGTCAAGCTAACCAATCAAATTGCAGGATTTACGTGGCTGTTTCACTTCAGCATATAAATGTATATATCACCAGTATAACAAAAAAGGCAAATGCATTCATTCAAAGAACAAGTATAAAAAAATAAGGTTAAATATTACCTACCTTGTTTTAGTATATACAGCAAAACTAAAACAAGGTGAAGACATCTGCTAGTAACAAGAATTTTCATCAAACAAAATCAAACTAATGGTAACATGAAAACTTAAATCCGGTGAAAAATTGCAAAGAAAAGGACAAAATATAAAAATCTAAATAAGATGAAAAATTACTTAACAACACAAAAGCTTTACACTTAAATAATGTCAAAGCAAATAGGAAAACCAAATAACTTAATACTGAAAAGACTGAACATTTACTATTTACAACCTCTGTCCCTCTTCAGCCCAGATAAATTCAAAAAGTTTGGTAAGCCAAAAACCGAAAGTTAAGAAAAGCTGACAAAGAGAAAATGTTACCAGTAAGATCTAAATAAAAAACTTAAGACTTCTTTACTGAAACCAAAGTAAGGAGAAAAAAAACAACAATTAGAAACAAATCTGATGTGTTTTCCGATTACAGAAAAACCAAACTAATTTGAAAACATTGTCTTAAAGGGCAAAGCAAAACATAAAACGAATATAAGGTGAAAACATTACCTATCAATGTATTAACAACAAATTCAAAACATGGTTAAACATTTTATATAGTAAAGAACAACAGCATAAAACCAAATAAGCTGAAAGCACCACGAAACAATCAAAGTAAAGGTGAAACCATTTCCTAACAATATGTAAATAGCAAAACCAAATCAAGGTGAAGACATTGCCTTACAAGACACTTCATAACAAAATAAAGTGAAATCATTGGCTTACGAGTTTAACGTTTAAACTAGCAGTCATCTACAAATTAATTTATCTGACAGAAAGACCTAAGCTTAGGGACCCAACTTGCGCCCGAAAACATTGGTACTAAATAGCTGATTTAGTATTAGTGCAATGAACTCATCTTGTCTTCCATATGTAATAAAGATCTATATCCACACATTTTCCTAGTTAACAGAAAAAAAATGTTTCATTTGCTTTGAACTAAATTCAAATTTGTTTCAATAATATTAAACACACCTATATCACAGAGAAAGAGCAATAATGATATGAATTATTTTCCCATCGGAACCTGAAACGTCAAATGAAGTATATAGAATACATAGATATATTAATTTATGAGTTTAAGTGCTCAAGTCAAGTCTTCTTTGTCTGTTTTCCTCGTAATGTGGAGTAATTACATCTAAAATACAAGAGATCAAACACAAATAAAAATAAACGATTCTTCAAAAAATATATCAGAATGAACAATTATGTAATATGCAACGTTGCCTTGATATGTCCTTGATGAGAATGAGGCGCGCGTGATACATTTCTAATGTGTTATTTTACATGTAACTTACCAAAATTAATATCAATTATTACACATTAAAACTACAAAACTGGTAAGACAGGCGACTAATATGTTGTATTTTAATTATAATAAATCGAAGAGTATGTTAACTGTCAGAAAATGAGAAGTGCTTACTTTGTTACCAATTTACACAAGTGAAATTGCGGGTATGAATAAAAGGGATTTTTTTTTTCTCTAAGGACTTTTAAACTATGTCGTATAGTCAAAAGTCTGTGCTTATTTGCCTATTAATTGAACAAAATGATGAGAATAATGATGCTAACTCTTCCTGATAACCTTAAGGATTCGTTGCTTATTCTTCCAGAGCACCTGATGATTATTGATTTTAATGCTGCTGATGAGAGGTTACTCCTTGAAAGACGTGTACAGCATAACGAAGTTTGCTGTTTTTATGCAACTTCGGTATTTTTTGTATTTTGAACCATAGTGCCGATGCCACTGCTGTTGGATCAGAGGTCCACGAGGGGAATTCACCAGCCCAATAGTAAGACTTGTCTGATGCAAATTTTACCTTGCGTGTTATAGAAATTTACTGTTTTTATCAAAATTCAAACCACTTAAAAATACTGAGGCTTCACTCCGTGTATGGCATTCGGTAGATGTCCTTGGTGCTGGAGTTGGCTTCCTATTTCGATATTTTAGGAAATGAGTACTTTTTTTTTGCCGACTACTTTTGGATTATGGCTATTTTAATGCTGCTGATGAGAGATTACTCCTCGAAACACGTGTACAGCATAACGAAATTAACTGTTTTTATGCAGCTTCGGTATTTTTTGTATTCACACTGTGAGTGCCTTTGTTTTGAATGTTGTGCTTTTTTTTCTAAGTCTTGTAGCTGTCTAATGTCTTTTTCTGTGTTCTCGTTTTGGCCATGTGTCTGGAACTTTTTGTAATTGCCAATTCTTTGTTACTTCTGTTTACTTGTGTCGTTGTTTCATCTATATTTAGGAGGTCCATAAAGTGAGTGCTTTTGTTATTATTATTTACTTTTGTTAATGAAATAAATAATTCTTTGAAACAATCAATAGTAATTTGAACTTAATAAAACTTATGTACACCACGCTAAATATATACTCTTGGTCATAAATATTGAATATCTTTTGTTAAGAATGCCTGAAATATTTAAGGGAGTATGATTGTCAGATTTCAGAAGCATTCGATATCCTCGGGTTTTATCCATTCAAACAATGTTAAATTTTTTGTACATGGATTATATTTTCTTGGTCAGAGGTCACTTTGAAATGTATAAAATAAATAATAATAATAATAATAATAAAGATAAAATGAAATTTAATCAAGTTCCAATTATATTTTCATATCTTTAAAGGCATATAAACATCTTATGTAAATTGAAGGAAACTCTAGAGAGAACTGTTTCCGGCCAGCCAAAATTTTGACATTTTATATCTCAAAAAATCCTACATGGATTTTCAAAATTTTTTGCTCAAATTTTTCCATTAGCAGTGCTCTTCAAAACAAAAGGTCAGAATTTTAATTCTAATTACAATATTTCTGACACTCGTACTCCCTTAAGGGTTGTTTGTTTTCAAAAATTCAAATCGCTGAAATTATCATTTAATAAATCATTCTTGTACACGATGGGCATCGAAAATTGCATTTTTGGGAAACATTTGTTAACCCAATATTTGATTTAAGAAGTGTCCCGTTTTCACCAAAAAGTGGGTTTCAGAACGGTAAGAAGGAACGGTCTGAAAGATTCGTAGAATCAGAGACTTTCGTACTTCCCAGTTAGAAAATAAAGTTTAAAGCAAAGTATCATACTTTCATCCACACATCTTTTTTGTACATAATGCTTGTAAACTTCAAATTTTGGCTCAGAAAATACGAATATTCCATATTTATGCCCCAGAGTATATAAAATGAAAAATATCAAAAATCGAAGCAAACAGGGAAAATAAATTTTAAACTAGTCCGCATTTATACTGCCTCTAAAGAGGATAAGTATGGGGATCAACTCGAATGGTGGCCAAGATTTATGTGGTGCTCGACTTGTCTGATCATATTTTATCTAGATTTACACTATGATTGTTTGACTTCAGAAATGAGCGATATTAAGCAAAGAAAGGGTCACTCAATAGGTATCATTGTCTCCTTAGATTACATGAAGGATTCTATTAATTTGTTCAATTGTAATGAGAATATAGACTTGTATTGAATTATATTTTTATATTCTATATCACTTTACTTTCTTTTCAGGTATTCTTTTATCTCGACATTTCTTTGTTCATATTACGTTTTCTGAGCATCCTTTACATATTGGCGATCTTTTCTTTATTATACAAACACTACAAAGAATAGTTTACATAATAATTATATGGACTGACAGTAAATAAAGAAGAACAAATTGAAGCAATAGTATAAGAATGTCAATGTTAATACAAAGAAAAACAAGTAGTAAATACAAAACAGCAAAAATAACACCTTTTCAAATAAGAAATAACCAAAACACAAAAATCACAAAAAAACAAGAAAAAAAAATAAAACGTTGAAAAACTACACAACCCCAATAAAATATAGAAATCGAAATTGGTTGAAAAGTCATCATTAGTTTTGGTTGAGGCACTCAAAAATTTTCAGCTTATGCATAAGTCTCAGAAAAATAAACAGGGATTTTTTTCAAATCACAAAGTAAGTTGAAAAACAATAGAACCTTTAAAAACTTTTAGTATATGGAAAAGTTGGGTAAAAAAACAGCAGCATTATAAACTAGTAAGGTAAGTTACGAAATTAATAAACATAAACTTATAAATGTATATGATAGAGGACCGAAAGTCCTTTCAAACATGACTCGTGGGAAAAGGGCATATTTTGGTCTGCGGTACCCAAATGTTCGGAATGAGTAACTTTAATAATAAGACATAAAATGATATAAGTGTTCGGAAACTTGCAAAGCCTTTTCCTGGTGTGATTGAGATCCTATTGGTTATTTGTTTTCTTTCCTTTGGTATTTAGTTGTACATAGTTATTCATCTGAAAATGTATAATATACACCGGCAAACGAATACCGAAGCAAGAACGAGGAAAGGGGATCATACTAAGCTATTACCGACTTTTTTAGGAAATGTAACTCTGTCAGTCAATGGCGAACTGGTATACGTGAATTGTACTGGTACCTGTATTTTATTTAACGAGTAAACGATACGCGATTGTCGTGGTATATTATATCATTTGTATATTTTCAAAATATTTTTTTAAATGTTACATATAGTTAATAAAATGCAACAATTAAAGAAATAACCTCCTTAAAGCATTATAATTATATATATATACACGTAACAAATATAAGCGAATGCTTCAAAATATAAATTATATAGCCGTTGACTACACAACACACGGATGGTGCATATATCATCATCAGGTCATTCTAATATAATTTAAGCCACAGGTATCACAGGTGAAAATTGTTTATTGGCACAATCAACATCAGGGGTGGCTGTCAAAGGGTCATAAAACAACTGAACCATAAACAATCTACTTTATTCAAAATTTTAAAAAAATAGAATTTTTTTTATATTTCAAACAGTTATAAATTGTTCAATATCAAAAATATTTAAATTTCAAAATATTGACAAAAAATAATATGATTGACAATTAATGTTGTTGGGTCATCACAATCTAGCTGTCGCCATATTGCCTGTTGTCTGGTGTAGGATCAGTGAAAATCACGATTTTCAAATCGATTTTGACGAGATAAGATCTTTATCTTAAGTGAAAAGAATTACACCGACGGATAGCCTATTTTATCTATTTTCACCACATAGTTGTACAAATTAGAAAAGTGCATTAGTTCTCTCGCAATTCAGTTCTAAAAGGGGGATATTTTACAGAAAATACGATATTTACAATGCCTAAAATAGGGAATGCTTGTGAAAATATGTGAAATTTTAAAATCAATTTTGACGAGACTAAACCTCTTCCGATTCTCATAAAAATTATACTGAAAGAAAGAGAAAGTCATGTAGAATAAGCACATAGTTGTACATTTCAAAGAACGCAATTTTAAGTCTAAGTATTTTCTATTTTTTACAAGCTATCGTTATATTTCTATGTACAAAATACGACAATCCACAGGTAGCCACTTTGGTCACGTGACTGACGCGATGACGCTAATAGTTTAACATGTATTCTGAAATCATAAATCCAAAATCACGGCAATTCAAATTCAACACGAAGTGAGACAGTATCACAAAGACAAAACCAATTAACAAAAATGAACAAGAACGCTACACAACTAAAGCACTAGCAGTGTGAACCCCTATAAAAACTGAGGTATCATCAGGTGCCCCGGAAGGGTAAGCATGATCTGCTCCACGCATGGCACCCATCACAAAGCCAGATAAAATCATGGTGTTGAAAGATCTGTATGGTGACTGATTGGTCAATGTCATTTTTTAACCCTAAGACAAACCAATTAAAATCCATGGTAACTGTAACTTCTCAAACCCTCAAACAGTACCAAGGTAAAAGCGTGAAAAACTGTATATAATATCATTAGGTATTCTGACAATAAAAAGGACAAATCGGTATCACAAATATTACCAACGAAGACAAATTTAAAAGATGACAGTGTGATAAACAAGACAACGCAAAAAACTAAAGCACTGACAGTGTAAACTCGCACTGAAAACCGGGAGTATCATCAGGTGTTCCGGAAGGGTAAGCATGATCTGCTCCACGCGTGGCACCCGTCACACTGAGAGTGAAAAGTCCGGTTATGTTACAATCTGTATTAGTCAGTTAGGTAACAAACTCTGGATCCACCCAAAGATATCTGTTCTCATTTGTGAAATAGAAACATTGTAATGGTCTATCAAATCGTGGTAACGATCGTAAAACTTCTGTAGTGACAATTGCAACAGTGACTGAACATACCCTTGATGTACAAGTTTTTGAGAACAGTAATTTCACTCTCTTGACAAAATCGCTTTACAAACTACTGGCACGGCAATAGCGAATGAGTTGTGAAATGTACACGCCATATGCCGGAAATGTGGGCATATTACTGCTCAAAAACGGGAAGTTCACTATTGGAAAGTCGAAATTATCACGCTTTTCGTAAAGTCTTGTTTTTAGACGTTCAGAGTTGTCAATGTAGAGGTATAGGTCCAGGTCTGATGCTGATGATGGTATATCAGTAGTCTCTTTAATTTCGAGTTCATTTGGGTATATAAGATGAAGGTTGTCCTTAATGAGGATTGTTCAATGAAAGAACATCATCTATACAATGGAAACTGAAATTAAAGGATTTGGCTAATTTATTGTCTTTTTTCTGGACTAGCAGTATAAACAGTATAATTGCTGCCAAGACAATGTCGCAGCAGTTGGAGTTTATCATACAATAATTATCTTTTTTTCTTTTGTTCAATGCACGTATAATAAAAAGGATAACAGGAAACACCACAATGGCTGAGCTGAAAAACACAGTCACATGCCACGTGTGTGTACTTGTCTAAATTTACTCGAGTAAAATTATCATTAATTCTTCGATTCCGTGTGCTCATTGTAACCTCGTGTATTTTCCTAACTACACGGGCAACAGATAAATGCAGCATACTGCCAAATTCAGTTCTCATGATTTCGATACTTAACAGATACCACCAGTAAGCATTCAGTGGTGGCCAAACATTATTTAAAGAAGAAAATAGAGGTCAAGAATCCACGTGTTTCGGTAAAATCTCAACAAAACGTAACAACACATCAAATTTTCAAGTAATAAGAGTATAGTAGATAATTAAAGGAAAATAAATCAGCCTATGCAAAAGAAACAATAAAAAACACGTGTCAACCAATTAACAGAACTTATTGAACTAATTTTCTGTGAGATACTAAAATGATTATTGTAAATCTGGAGATACTTCAGCTTGTCAAGTTTTGTAATATTATGTTCCTGAAAAGAACAATGTTATTGAGACTAAATACTTCATTTTTGTAAGGGTTGAATACCGATTGGTATTGTTATTATTATGAATCGGTAAAGGTGGAAATGGGTTACCTTTGAATGATGAATTATACCAATAAAAACATACAATGCATCGTGTTCAAAGTAGACTTGCTTTCTTTTGTATCTTTTCACTGAAGATTGCATCAATGGGTGCAAACTCGTGCAAATAATTGTCAGGTACAATAATTAAGTATGATTGATTATATAACAAACCAAATCAGAAACTGATAAATGGCACCAAGAACTGATTATGTTATTTTATTAATCGATTTTACAAGGTTCTGTGATTTGCTCGAGTCGTTCATAATTAAATGTATATATGCATTATACTGAGTATCAAAACGTTCACCACAAGAAAATACCAAAATTACAGTTCATTTAGATTCTGCAGATGGTCAATTCGAAGAAATTATTCATATACACTGATTTTACCACTTGGCACTTTATCCCAAATATTTTACCCCGAGCATCAGCGAGGTATAAGGAGCAAATCAGTCTATTTTCAAGTTCTCGTGAAATATTTTGATTCTAATATGAAAGAAAAAGTATTTTTTTATTCTAAGAACTCCTATGAATGGCCATTCTAACAGGCATAAACAAAAAATATTTAAAAACAAACACAGAATTAAGAATTTATTTTATGTGAAGATGGCAAAAGTCAATTATTTGGCTTTTAAATTTAGATCATAATTCTATCAGTTTTTAAACTTCCCTGATATAATGTTCTTCCAACTGTCTAGATTTTATCTGCACTGAAGAGACATAAGTTGTCGAAATAGCCATATACAGAAACTTAATTTACAGTAACTTTGATATTTTATTATTTGTTACCACTGGGTCGATGTTAGTCTGTTAGTCCCCGAGGATAGTCACCAGCCTAGTAGTCAGTATCTCGGTGCTGACTCGAAATCCGATTTTATTTGGAAACTTGCAATTCCTAAATTTTTGTAAATTGTGTCGAAAACTAAGGAGTATCTCCCTCGGGCAAAGCTCTGTCCTTAGCTGATTTGTGCTTTCCATTTAGATCATATTTTGTTACATGTTCTCTATCAGTTTTTAAAAAATCCCTGAGTTTAAGGTCCTCCAAAAGTTTAGATTTTATCTGCACTGAAGAAACACAAGTTGTCGAAATGACCATATGCAGATACTAAATTTACAGTAACTTCGGTATTTTATTACGTTATACAAAGCATGAAAGTACAAAAATTGCCATATCTACATGGGATATATACTAATTTTTAACGTAGGTGATTTTGGAACAGCACAAATTAAAGAGGAGATTTAGGAACGGCACAAATATATAACAATTTTACAAAAGCGTTTAGGCACATCATGTTTAGAATTTGTCTTTTAAGTGCAGGTAGACAATAATATTTGGAGAATGAAAATCATAAATTACATATGGCTTAAATATCGTTAAACTCACCTTATATTGCTGCAATTTGTTTTATGTTGATAATCTGTGAATACCGTATAAGTGGTTATTTTCGCAAGGACTTAATTTTCGCTTTATTCGCGACCATTCTGAAGTCGCGAAATTTGCATACCGAAATATAATTTATATAAGACTTTACTAGTAAATGATAAGCAATCGCGAAAATTTGAGTCCCGCGAAAATAAAATCCAGCAATTTGGAAAGAAATCGCGAAATTTGGGTCCCGCGAAAAAAAAAACTTATACGGTATTACATTTATGGTAAGCTTGAACACCTGCAAGAGAAACATTTCGAAAAGCAAGGGAATTTAAGAAATTCAATTTTTTATTTTTCATCCGTAGATTTGATTTTCAGACTCGAGTGATAAAAATTTCTCAAGTCGAATAATCTCACTATCTCCCTCTTGCATAGCTCTGTCCTTAGCTGATTTTGGCTTTCCTATTTAGATCTTTTGGTAATTTGCTCTCTATCAGCTTTTACACATTTTTCGGTTCATGGATTTCCAAACGTTTTGATTTAATTTGCACTAATGAGACATGAGTTGTCGAAATGCGCATATGCAGAACCTCAATTCACAGTAACTTCGGTATTTTGTTATTTAGTACTAATTTGCAAACTGCAAATAATTTTTAAATGGTAAGGGTTTACACCTGCAAGACAAACGTCAAAAAAGTAAGTAAAATTTTAAGAATTTCAATTTTAATTTTTCTGCCACGGGTTTAATTTGCAGGCTCGAATGAAAAATATTCTATATATATATAATATCTCACTCATATGTATACCTCCTTAGAGAAATCTATACATATATATACTTTCAAACATTGTAACTAAGCGAGTGTAAACTTAAACCAAAGTATCTTGAATTCCATTCAAACATTGCTGATCCTTCTTCTTCAAAGAGATTTCAACAATCCTTGCTTTAATTAGTTATATGTCTTGAGATTTTATTTTCAATCAGATATATTTAAATAATAAGACGCATATAATTCATAACTCATATGATATTTTCAAAAGTCAATTGCAAAGCTGAAAAAATAGATAACATAAATCTTAAATACCTTTTTGAGGATTTTAAAATTAATGTATACTTGATCAATTAGTAGTCAGTATCTCGGTGCTGATCCGAAAGCCGACGATCCTATTACGGAACTAAAAACATCTAAATTTTGGTAAATTTTGGTGAAAACTAAGGAGTACCTCCCTCATGCAAAGCTCTGTTCTTAGCTGAGTTTGGCTTCACATTTAGATCATATTGGTTTTTTTGTTCTCTGTCACTTTTTAAACATATTTGAGTTTATGGTCTTCCAAACGTTTAGATTTATCTGCACTGAGGAGACATAAGTTGTCGAAATGCACATATGCAGAATTTAAATTTATAGTAACTTCGGTATTTAATTATTGTATTATTTTTAGTTATTTAATGAAAAAAGTATTATATTATTATATTATTTTTAGTTATTTAATGAAAAAGTATTTTTATCGAATCAGCCAAAAGGACATCAATACTGATAGTGGAAAATGGTGTTTAAGGAAAATCTTTTAATGTCATTTTTGCGAATCTCCTTTGCACAAAGTAATACTTCTTTTGAGCTAAAGATCCGATATTTCATATGACAAATACATGCTCTACCATGTATTTGTAGAGACTTTCTCTCATGTACATTTACTACATATCCTTTTATTGTTTATGTTTTCATTTAAGCTAGCCGACTTCTTTTCCATTCTCTATTTATTGCATGCAAGTACAATTAAAGTGCAAATGGAAACACATTTATAGTCCAGAGGAAGATCATAGGTACAATACAGCAGAAATGTAGGTAAAAACAGCGCAAATTACAAACACAAATTTTCTGAATTCATCTAAATTCATGCAACCAATAGATGGTAAATGTCAGGTAAATCTATTACTTTCATGTATAATTTTGATAACACTTACCTTTACACTAAATGGTAAAGTTTTTTTTTTTTTATTTTTCTCAGGCAAAGCTAGATAATACATATGACATAAACAAAATATCAACTGTACTTCAGTGAAAGCCGCGCTATGATCAATATATCAGTTGTTCTGAAAAGACATAAACCAATACTATAAAGAAAACATTATCGAACAGAAAAGTAAAAAGGTTATTGGTTGGAGAAATTCGCTACCGTTTTTTTTTATCTCTATCAAGTTTGTCAATCATGAAACAAAATTTTTAAACAAAATCTAATACAATCAAATAATATAAAGTAATAATACATTTTAAAATAACAACGATATTCCTAGGACTAAAACCAGTAAAGATGTAATTAATAGAATTAGGTTCGGACGTCGCAAACGTTGAATATAAAGGAGAAGATTACACTTCTTTACCGCAAACACAACAGTTTTGTAGAGAGGAAGGAAATCCGACAAACCCATTAGAATGATCAAGATTATAATCAATCAATATGGAAAAAATGCAATTGATAATAAAAAAAAAAATTCAACTGATAAAAGGAAATTTATCAATTGTCGATTATCTTTTGTCATAAGTATTTAGATTGCAATACTGTATTTGTGTGCAGCACTAAACACAAGAAGTCCCCGAAGCGAACTCAGAATTTCAGAAATCAAACGCTAATTAAAAACGAGATCGATACATTCTATATAAGCTTTCTGTAAAATTTTCATCAAATTTTAAGGACTTTTGATTTTCCCCTTTTTTTTACCATTTTAATGTTATAAGTTGTTATTTTGAAATTTTAAATCATTTGAAACCCTTTCCTGCATGCACGATCCATGCATTTTCTGTGAAGTTTCATGAGATTAATGTGAATATTTTTGCAGTAACAGTTCAAAGTGAAAAATTTCAAAAAAGTTCAAATGAAAGAGCCCAGTCTTTTTGGGCCCTAAATGTACCTACGCATTTTCTATGAAGTTTAATGGAATCAATGGGAATATAACTGTTCAAAAACAGTGTAGAACATTCAAATTTTATTTTCCCATATGGTTACTATGGAAGCCCTACCCCTTTTCAGCCCCCAAATGTACCCTAAATTGACCCCTTTGGACAAACCGTTGTTTTGTATACAACCAACATCCTGCAAAGTTTCAAAGTCCAATTTAAGGTCTCCTAGGTCTAGTTCGGACAAAACTGAGGCGTAAAAGGGTGAAGAAAAAAATAAGCATAAAAATGTAGAAAAAAGACAATAAGTCTCCACAAACTTCTTTTGGAAGACTTAAGACTTTCGTAAATGGGCTAGTTTAGTATAACGCTAGTAGTACATCCTTACAAATTCAAAATTTTTGACAAATAAAATGCACTAATAGCTAGATTTCAAAATATAAAATGGGTAAATTTTACAAACAATAAGGAGGACACGAAAGAATGGCCTGCAAGGAATGAATTAATTTATTACGGCAATTTCAAAGTTTTGTGCAGCAATGAGTTAAAATATTAACTTATACTTTTTATAGATAGCAACTGTCATGAAAAAAAACGTCCTTTTATTTATCAAAGAAGATAATAAACCGAAAGACGAAGGTTTGTGGACAGGAGAATCAAGAAAAAAAATCAAAAGACAAAAATAAAGACACAGTAATACTATATAAACAGAAAACACAAATAAGACCGTAAGTAATGAACTAGTATAGCATTGCGCTACTAATAAATCAGCAAAAATTTGAAATTTTAGAAAATATATCTGATAAACAAATAAGGTGGACATGCAAGATGAAATAAAAGGCTAACAATTAAAGTATTGGTATTTGATGCATTTTCAAAATAAGTCCAATTCTGTACTGAAAAACACAAGAATAAACTTCATCGATGCAGGAATTAAATAAAAGTTGTTAATATCAGTAGACACTAAATTAAGCATATGCATGCAATCTTAAACATAAACGAAATTGTATAAAGAGGATAACAAAAGTAAGCAAGATACACCAAAATGAAAATGCTCCCCTTTGGGTCGTTGTCTCTTTGACACATTCCCCGTTTCCCTTCTTTTTCCTATCGTGTAAAGATATTTTTTTCTAGTATATGGAAACGCAGAGAATTATTGTCCATTGCATGTGTATGACCTTACCGGTCTACTAGTTCCTATTGTGTAACCAATGCAGCAATTTGAGTAATCTATATGCGTTATTGTTTTACCAACAGGTATTGCTCTACTACAACATACATTGGAGGACTGTTAGTGAATCAAAACACCCAGGACAATACTATTTTATATCAATCTTTCATTGCCTGGGTAGGTTTTACCTTTTAAAAGTATTACCTTATAAAAGATAAATCTGCTAAATAATTATTTTAATAATTTGATAAAGTATATTCTTTTTTCATTTAAAATAAACTATAAGTAGTCCCTATTTTCATCAACAGATCAGGGTAAAACCTACCCAGGCCATAACAGATCGATATACAAAAGTATTGTTGGACAATTCAAAAGGTCCCTGAGTGTTTTGATTAGTTATTGTCCAATGTCTATGACTTTAACGGTCTTCCTGTTCCAATTATGAACCAATCTAGCAAATTCCTTAATCCATAAATGTCTAACAATACTATTGTATATTAATCTGTCGGGCCTGGGGAGAATTTTATTACAATTCAAAAGGATCTGCTTGTTTAGGATTAGTTCACAATAGCAAATCTCCAAATTTTTTTTTACAATAGGTTAGTTTTATCACAACTTTAGATTAATGAAATTGGTTTCACAATAGGAACAGGAAGACTGTTAAGGTCATAGACAATAAACAATAAGTACTAGATAACAAATAGAGTCATCAAGAAAATCACTGGTTAAGCATCAAAAGCATATGCAATTTAAACGGAAAACGCCTACAATAGGAAAAACCATTCAAGCATCTTAATCACTCATCTTGTATCTACAGTATTGTATCAAGCAGATAAATTTCTATACAGATTTTTCTTGAAAAATGTACTAAAATGTCCACTTTTCAACGATCCATGCAAAATTTACGATGAGTGAGCGACGCCGTTGCGTAGTGGACATAATGACACATTTACCTTTCAAATGCGGTTGAAACCTGTTACATTAGTTCTTGTTTTTATACTAATTGCCAGCAAACATGCATCAGAATTCTTGCAATCAGTGCTTATAAGACATGTAATGGATATGTATTAGTATGTCCAATACACTACAAGGTTCTGTCCACTACACAACGCCCGTTGCACAGTGAACATATCTACATATTACTGGCAATTTCTTCTTTGGCATATATCATAGAGCCTAAGTTCAATAATCAACATACAAAACACAATGTCAGTTTTGACTATTATGATTTTCAGAACACTATGATGACGTCCCTTGGAAATATTGACCGTTGCGAAGTGGACAAGAAAAAAATACAGTGTCAACTGTACCAGCAAATCAATGACCCGAGAGTAAAGGTTTGTAGCATATCTGTTCTGTACTATTTTATAGATAGAAAAAGTACATGACTAACGTTTCTACAGCAGAAAGTGCAATTTGAATGAAAGAACAATCGCTTAGTTGGTTATTTATCATTGGCGAATTAAAAAAAAAATGTTACGTGCGTGTTTTTTTTTCTGTGTCGTACTCATGTTATGTCCTTGTTTCTTTGATTTTCCGATGTTACCATTGTCCTTGGATCATTTGTTTATGACTGATGGTTCTGTTCTCACTTACTTTACAACTACTCCCAATGAATTAATTCTTTTTTATTTGTTTTATGTATATCTAATAGATAACAATTCTAAAAAAGGAGACAAATCAAGCAAGTTCTACAAGAATGGGATGTTAGTAGATATTTTTCAATGTGGGACAGACGGTTTTTATTGTTTCTTGGGAACTTTATTCCAAAATATAAGAAAATAGAAAGATGTTAACATAAAAGGAAAAATATCACTTGAAAAAAAAGATCTTTTTTTCTTTTTGAAAAAGTCCCATGTTTTAGAGCATTATCTCACTTCGAATGAATTTTGCATTTTTTCTCGAAACTTTCATACAATAACTGCACCCGACAAAATGTTCCTTCAGTTCTGTTACATGAATCTGGGGAAATTATTACTTAAGTTATTGTACCTTTTCGTGTTTGTTTTTAACGAAAAATTATGGCAATTGCAATCCCATTTAAAATCATTTAATCAAATTTATCTTTGAGAAACATGTATTTGTAGTAAGAGACTCATCAATCATGACAAGAAAAATAAAAAAGCTGAAGTCAATGTGTAATGGAATGACTATCTATAGAGTAATTATTATTGTATTATATATAAATTGTCTGTGCCAATCTATCACGTTCTATGATTCTTGTAAGTACAGCTGCGAAAAAAAGTCTAATACCTTGGAGGCCACGAAGGCATTGTGCAGCACATACTTGTTAGATAACAGCCTTGAGTGTTCTGGAGGCCTACTGCAGAGTTAAATAGAATTGTATTTTTGTTCTAGTTTTGACGTTTCTGTTATTATGTTTTTTCTGTGTCGTAAATCATTTTGTAGATTAAAAATATTACTATTTTGTATTTATTCACGGCTATCGTATATCAAAGACTAAATTTCGATACCACGTAGAGAACACCGTTTGGTGAAAAAAAGATAAACTATATATCATATTTTCTGGTAATAAAACATGCGTCTGTATAAGTGTTAAAAGCCATGAAGAAGTTCTGATTGGGTAAATTGATAGAAGTAAATGAGTTTTCAAATACGTATTTTAGTTTTAAAGCCATAACGTGTTGCAACACTCTATCAAACTAATCTTGTTCTCTCGCGAGTTAATATAAAGCTCATTTTGAAAACGGGAAGCACTTAATGAACTGTAGTTTCATTTCTATCGATGATGAATGCACATATGTTTTGAGATAGTTCATATTAATATACCGTACATAAATTACTTACTGGAAATATATTTTGTAACAGATTTAATACTAAACTATGGAAACAACCTCTCTATCATTATGAAATTAAAATATATATAATTTCGAATAAGGTATAAAAGAAAACTTTAAAAAAAAATCCGATATTGAGAATGTGTCAGCACTTTTAAAATAAAATTACATCAACCTTTTTTAAAAATGTCAATCCTAAATTTATTTTCAAAAAATGAAGTTCAGCGCAGTATTACGTTCAAGTGATCATCCGAGAAGACGAAATGGTGTCATCTTACCATTAATGCATAAAAATGCATTATAAATTGATGTGACACTTAATATTTTTGTGTTTGAAGTGTCCTTTTTCTGTTTATCATGATAATGTCAATTAAATACCATCATAGAGTTAACTAATCGTAAAAACAACACACCGTAAATTATGTTTCCAAAAATATCACAATTTTACATGTATCAGAACATGTCACAGTGGAGCATGTCAACGTTAAATGAACTAAAAATGTTTAATAAGATTCAAGCTCATTCAATTCGACACAAAAATATGTTCACTAAAATACGCTAATTGAGCGCAATTTAAGTGGCCAAAGTCAATTAAATATCCAAAAAAGACAATTTCAACAACTTATATCACTCTAGTGTACATCAAATAAAAACATTTGGAAGACCAGAGACTGAAATATACACAAAAACTGATAGAGAACAAGTAGAAGAATCTAAATGAAAGCCATATTCTCCAAAAGACAGCCACGTATTTCAAAATGGTACCTGCAATTTCATCTATATATTGAAGGTAATATTATACTTGCCATTTTTAAGTTATTGTTCCTGAGAAAATATACTGTTTTTGCTGTTCACATTATGCCAAGTTTTCTTACAGTTGACTCGATGGGTGTCTTGTGGTTGATTATACGTTGTGATTGTCTTCCATTAGTCTTTTCGTATAGCAACGGATGACAGCGGTTGTAAGAAAACTGCCAGTTATTTTAATGCTTGTTAACGAACCCGTATCAATGGGTAATGACAAACATACGACATTTAGCCATGAATTCTACTTAAGTCGGTGCTAGGGGACATCTTGAACTTACTATGAGGTATGGGAAAAGCTCCTTGTTGAAGGACTTCGAGGCGAAAACAGCAACAATAACGTCGTTCATTTGCATTGTTTACCTTGCATGTACATTTTAAGAGACTGTTTTATGTTCATTTATCCTTTCATTAACAATGAAGGGATATGGAGTAAATGCAAATGAGACAAAATCTCTACAAATACATGGTAAAAAAAAGCATTGTCTCATTTATAATAGATATTTGGAATTTTTTCAGTAAACCTATCGAAAGCTTGTTTAGATGAAGATTTCTCTAATACATTAATACAGATACTCGTACATACAACAAATATACATTTCAGTGTTCTCAATAAATAACAATAAGAAAACTACAGATTGCAATATAAATACAGAGCTTGAGATTAACTCTAACGGGCGCCACGCGTGGAGCAGATCAGTCTTACCCTTCCGGAGCACCTGATGATACCTCAGTTTTTATAGGGGTTCACACTGCTAGTGCTTTAGTTCTGTGGCGTTCTTGTTCATTTTTGTTTATTTGTTTTTCCTTTGTCATACTGTCTCAATTTGTGTTGACTGTGAATTGCTGTGATTTTGGATTTATTATTTTAGAATTACCCCTTTTCTCGTTCTTGGTTCGGTATTCGTTTTTCGATGTATTTAGGAACTACATCAAAATTATTTTTAATTAATCTTATAAATTTGTATAAATTAGGTAACAATTTCGAGATATTGAGTAATCAGCAACATAACTGACAAACTTTTGTTTTCTAAAATGCAACAGTAACAACTACTTTTTTGAATAACATTTCAGGTACATCACTAAGTTCATGCAAAGTCAAACAAACACAGTAATAAAAGGTAAGATAGCAATTATTAACTCATGAAAAGCTAATGAGTTTTTCACTAATTTCCAGTCATTTTTTACAGTATGGTCTAACTGTTGAAATTGTTGATATTTAAAATCATATTGTTTATCTTTTATATACCTTTTTTTGCGGGTTGTGGTTTCTAAATTCTAAATGTTTGAATTGATCTGCACTGAAGACGCATAAGCAGTTTTCAGGTTTATGTCAAATGCTATGCATAATATTGTCAACGTAATCGCTGAATTACATTTTTTTGTGCCCGTCAAATCAAAATTTTTACAAGAACCTTGTAAGAAAAATATGCTAAATACTTTGTGACAAGGGTATATTTCCCCAAAACATATCTATGAATCCTATAACTCCAAGTCTAAATATAATAACCGCTGACACCACATTTGGTGACAACTCTTTTCATAATCATACAATTTTGTTTTGCCACTTCACCAATGAAAAAGATTTGAAGGGTGATTTGCGTAGTGAGCCTTATTGTCATCCTGTTACTATATCTTCTTTTTAGCTTTGAAACATATTTTATTTTTTTGGTCTTCCAAATGTTTTGAATTTTCTGCCTGAAGAGACATTAAATCTGCAAAAAAGTTTTATAAATATTACTGGATTGACACACCTAATACAAATACGTCATTGTTTTCTGTGTTCTCGTTTTGGCCATGTCTTTGGACTTCGATTTTTGTAAATTTCACTCCTTTGTTCCTTCGGTATTCTACTGCCGTTGTTTCACTTTCAGTGTGGCGGACCACCTGCTGACACCCCTGTTTTTCACACTGTAAGTGCTTTGATTTTTTGTGACGTTTATTTTATGTTCTGTTTTTCGTCCTCTGTATGTAAACCATATATTACTATGTATTCTGGATGTGTGATTTTGGCTCTTGCTGCGGTATTCATTTGGAAATTACAGTTACTTTGGATTTTTTGTTATTTATTCAAGAAATTTATAGCAACACAACTGACTCGCATTTCAACAAAGCAAGTTTGTCCTCTTAGTAATGAATGACTAAATACCAAAGTTACTGAGAATTTAAATTAATATGAGACGTCATATTCAATACTGTGAATCAAAGAAAAAAGTCCGATAAGGTTACTCCTGAACTTACATTTTCACACATACGTAAAAGTTAATTAAAAGTGAGTTCACTATGGGATTGGGTTAAGGTGTCTCAGTGGTATTATTCCGCAATTTTCAGAATAATACAAAATAATTCAAAATTCGAGGATCGGGGGCATATTGTTTTTGTCCTGTCTGTCTGTCTGTTTGTCTGTGCGTCCGAAACTTTAAACTCGGCTATAACTTTTGAACTATATAAAGTATACTTTACATACTTGGCAAGTGTATAGGTCTAGTCAAGTGGAACATAAAAATGCCAAAAAAATAGGTCAGGTCCAAGTTCAAGGTCACAGAAGTTAAAAAGGCATGAAATTGGCTGTTTTCGCATATTTGATTGTAGAATCCTTATTATTTTTCCAATTGAGACGGGGTTTGTTTTATGTTTTTGCTAATAAAATTGCACAACTTTAATATGTTGACAGAATCGAGGTAGCATTTACCGTTTTTGAGAAATAAGAGGCCTAAAGGTGGACAAACGGAAAAAAATGAATTTTTCATTTTTTTGTCGGATCTTGATGCAGTTATAGCATGTCTAAACAGGTACATTTAACAAATAAAACCATTTCAATAAACAAGAGGCTCAAAGGGGCGTCATCTGTTTCAGAATAAAGGTGTTGAACTGGGTGTTTTTATGGTAATTAACAACTTTTGAACTATGTAAGATAGACTTTTAATACCTGGAAAGTGTATAGATCTTGTCAAAGGAACATAAAGATGCAAAAACTTAGGTCAAAGGTCAAGGTCACAGAGGTCAAAAGGGGGTAAAATTGGGTATTTTCATATATTTTGCTGTAGAACCTGGGGGCAAATGTAGTGTTTCACAAACACATCTTGTTGTCATTTTTAATTGTTCATTTAGGTTTCATTAATAAGGAAATTTAACAAAATATTTATTTAAAATATAAAGAAAGTTCCAAAGTTTTTAAAATTTATATTTGTTATCAATTTTACAACATTTCATTACAAAAAGGTGAACTAAAACACATGTGCTTTAAATCTGTTGCTGGATTTACAGAACACAAAAATTATGCCAGGGTGATAATTTGCTGACAGAATTTCACATAGATATCACTAGAAAAATTAACGTTTCTCAGATTATCTTTCTTATTTCAACGATGACCCCTAGTTTTTATTTTTTAATCTATAAACTGTGTAATGATTTCAAAACACATGCAAAGTATGGGCAAAATCTATAATAGATTTTTATCCTCTCATATAATCATTTCCCTATCATTTCTATGTAAAATCCTTAAATGTTCATTTCAGTTTTTTTCCCTTAAATGCACGGTGACGCCTAAATTTTATTTTATATTTTGAACAATAATACAATTATGTTTCTACACAGAAAATTTCACAAAATATAATACTCTGCAGACATGCCGTGGCTTAACTTAATCTACATTATTAGATGGATAACTTAATTGATACAGATCAAGTTAATCCGAAATAAATCTATTGTGAACGCATGATCAACATTCCATTTTTATTTAAATAATGTTTAAAATTATTTCCAATAATCAAAATTATTTTTCAGAGTTTTTAAAGTCACATGTGTTTGTATAAAACGTCATTATTATCATGACGCCAATACAAAAATGTTATGTCACATGCGACGGATCAAGAAATACGATGCTCATAGAAAACATTTTAGAAAACGTGCATTTTTCATATAATATATTTTCTATGCATATTTATAACATATTACGTTTGAATGAGGCATGCTGTAAAAATATCCTTAGTCACAATAAATACAATTGTGTGAATAGAATGCTTTACCTGTATTGTGGATTCAATAAATCCAGATTAACTTGATCCGGATTAAGTTTATTAAAATGTTCCACTGCGTACAATGGCATAAAACGCTTTTTTGCATCTAATGGGCAGTCTTCATTACGTTTATTGGCAGTATATGATTAAGAATTTGTGAAATCTTTGTAACCTAGATTTATTAAAGACTGTTGAATACACTGACATATGAAGAATATTCTTTTCAGTGGGATTATCATAGATTTTATATAATATTCATGTATGCTTTATTTCGGCAAAATAAAGCTTTTTATTGTAATGTTTTATATCATCTGTAGTAAAATTGTTCTATTTGAAGTTTTTATTAACATTTTATGTTTTGATAACTGATTCAATTTCTCTAACAAAACGAAAATAAATGCATTGCAATTACGGATTTTGCTTGATTTTGGAAGTTCAACTATCTAAACTTTAGGATAGTATGCTATAAGGAACTCCTATTTATTTTCAAAATATGTGAAGTGCTTGAGAGATATGACGAATGTTTCGGCAATTTTAATCATAATTTTATATTTAGTTTATTACTAGTTTACTATGTCATAAATAGTTTTGTGTAATTGTGTTGGAAAAGAGAAATAATAAATATTAATATTTCATGCTTTTTTACTAATTAGAAATAAAAACTGCAGCTTGTAATTATTTTCAAATGTTTATTTTATTACTTGTCATCAGTACAACAACTATGATGAACTTATTAATATTCATTTAATTAAACAATTATGAAAATGTTGGTATAACATCAACAAAGGATTTTTGGAACCTGTCAAGCATTCGATCTTTTCAAGTTCGAAATAATTACTTTTAAAAATGTTATTGCTAGCAGCTCCATAGTACATCACTCCCAGTTAAATAAGTCTCTTTGGCTTCTCAGCATCTGGAATATTGATCAGCATCTAAGTCTTTGAATGACAGAACGTTACACAGTTTGATGGATTGGCTGTTGTGTTTTTGAAATACTATGCTTTTTTATCAGACAGAAGTCTTTTGATGCAGATAGGCGGTCCAAACAAGATGGTAATTGAAAGACGCCGTTTTAGCAAAAATACTAAATGAACACTTTGAAATCCAATGTGGATATTTCATTAAGAATTAAACGAAGCAATGCATTGTTCTGCCGTCGCAATATAGATGATTTCGACTCTGTCATTATAAGAGCCGAGGCAGACGTAATTTCAATATTTAGCCCCCAAATTACCCAATAAATACTATTTTCTTGTGTAATTGGAGACGTTAAAAGAAAAAATAACAGGTTTAAGATGCTGAATGATGGCAAATGTTTTAGGGTCAATTAGGCAAATTTGAGAATTTCACTGCAGCGGAAATGCACCAGATACAAAGGGACAATTTGTGGTAATGATATGATATTCATTACAAAAGCTAACAACACCTCTATGCTTTTCTCATCAATTTAAACCAACCTATGTATTTTATTGCTGTAATTCATTATCATTTTAATAATATATCATTATTTGTTTTGGCAAAAGAATAGTAATTGAAATTTAATTGTTGAAGTTGTGCTGAATCTCTTACTATGCACAGCAAATGAAGCCTCTCATGGCTACTTAAATATTGGCTTGATACGGACAATTTGTTTCTTGTTAATTCTATGCTTTTGTTGTTAAGTGTGTAAAGTTTTTTTTTATTTTTAACAGAGTTTTAACAAAAAATCACTAAGAAAATAGTTTATCATTGAAAATTAAAATTATAGGAATTTATACTAAATTTGATACTTATATGTACAAGAATCAACAACTCAAAAATGGTTGATCCCCAAAATAAATAGAATTTCAATTATCAATTTTTGTATATATTTTTTTTCTTACCGAAATTATTCTTCGAAAATGATACTTGAGGAACCAGCCTGGATGTATATTTTGTAACGATTTTTAGATTTGCATGTAATTCTTTGATATATTTGTCTTGGAAAATTACAATACTTTAAATGCTGCAACAATCTGATTAAAATCAGATCTCTCACTTGCTCCCCTCTTTCCTGATATGTCGCGACGTGGGAGAAAAGGGGGAGCAAGTGAGAGATCTGATTTTAATCAGATTGAATGCTGCAATTGAGAAAATTTTATACACATATGACTACATAAGAATGGAGATTATCATCGACTAAAGACATTTTTGGAAATTTACCTTAAGAACAAGAATGCTAAATAATTATTATTTGCCAGTGCCGAAAAAGTGATTTCCAATTACCTTGAAAAGGCCATATTTAATTTTAAAACATCCATATGGTATTTTTTTTTCTTAAAAATCATTTAAATTACTTAGTCCCTTGAAATATTTATAATTGTTGATGTGAATTTTCTTTGTCGTTGCTATTGTGCGAGTTTTTTCGGCTTGTATATAAACTAGTGACAAAGAATCACCAGACAACTCGTATAACGTAAAGAAGGGAGAAAAGCGAAAAATTAAAGAGTTGCTTTAGTATTAAATTTCATTAGATATTAGTTTGTGCAATATTAAGGATACATTTATATAATAGAAACAATTTCGCAACAAAACAGTATTTATAAACTTAATGTTTTACCAATCAGTGACAAAAAAAACGTATATTTTATATATTTATAAGGTTGAACATTTTTCTTTGAAATTTCATATGCATAAGAAATACCATCTTCTTTCCTTGTGATTATGACATCAAATAGCCGTGCAAGCCTGAAATACATATCAATTACTTATATGAATCCTATTTGGACCATTTAGCATTCTTTTGCATGTGTTTTTCTTCTTCGCAAATGTTTGTAATTAAAATTCAATTACATCTAAAATTTGCTTTTTTGAACGTTTTATATGTATTAGTTGCTATGGTGTACTGCAAATTAAATTCCCTGCAAAAGTAGTGTACTTCTTGCATATTTAATTTTAAAAAGGTGTATTGAAATATGTAATTCTGTTCATACAGGTGTTGACTTTGCTAATTAGTTTCTTGTTTTGTCATTTTTTACTAAAGTCCTTTAAAATTATGTTACAGAAGACTGCAAAGATATGCAGATACGTTTACATATTAACGAGCTTGCCCTCACTGAAAAGGCTAACCAGTTCCCAAGTTTTTTCGTAATCGATATCCAACACAAAGACATTTTATTGATTCAAATCCAGAGTGCAGCAAAGGTCTTCTATCACGGCAATCAAATATGGCATAACAAGGTCTCTTTTGTAATATTCGAAATGATATATGCGGCAGGTCTGTTCCTAACTACTTTATGTTGGTATACAAGCATTAAATCATCACATTATTATATGTCAGAGTGCAAACTAATTATTCATAATGTTAATTATACATGATTTTTAATTTGATGTCAATTTTGTGCCTTGCAAATTTTGTTTTATCAAATTATTAAGGTTTTATAGAAGTTTTGCCACAAATATGTTTGTTTACAAATATATATTGCATGTTAGCGCTTTCCAAAGGAACAAACAAACATTGTTGTTTTCAACGATATTGCATTAACCAAATTTTTATGCTGGAATGGACTACTGTTGTATTAATTCTGTATTAATCTTAGAATATCTAATAAATATCATCCACAAGAGGTGCGTAAAATTTTCAATGTAAGTGCATGAATATGGTTTTCTTTAACAACACTTCAACTGAAATCATTTCATTGGTTGCTATAATATCAAAATTTTACGGTTAAAAGATCGTTACCACAAATAAACTGAAATATGCTAAAACGCATATTGTCGTAACGACAGTCTGCAGACTTCAGTTAACTGCTATTCAGTTATATAATGAAAAGTATATCAATTCTATAATATTACTAATGACGAAATTGATTGTCAATCAATAGACTAAACCATTATAACATTATACTTATAAGTATTTCTGAAATATTATCTAATATTCATCTTATGCGTATGTCTGAGTAATGCAATAAAACCTACTTAGAAATATGAAAAATAGCCATCTTTTTAAAAGCTAAAATATCACTTATGTTAAAAATGTAAAAATAAACATGAAAAAAACATTTTTGGAATTTTAGTCTTGCAGATGGTCATTTCGACAAGATACGTCCATTGAGTTCAGATAAAAAAAATTAGGAAAACAATATATCAATAAAGAATATAGACGAATGAAAGAAAACAAAACTTTTAAACAGACAATAAGGGATGTCAAAGAAAGATGGGGGTAGATAACTTTCTCAAAGCCAAGGCAGTAGAATATCGAAGGAACAAAGGAGAAACTACCATTTTTTCAAATTTAATTATTGTTAATTTCTAAAATGTCAGTCTTTGCTCCAATGCGTGAGTAGTGAAAGACATGACTGGTGATCACTTCTAAACCTAACAGTTCACCAGTAGAGGTATCGACCCAGTGGTAATAAAATACAAAATACTCAAGTTGCAATATATGAGAAATTTCTCTCTTCCTGAACTTTTTGTTAATTTTCGCGAAACTGTACGAATGTTTTACTCATAGCAGAAATGTACCTCTAAATCTAAAATCTGAGTAAATTGATTTTTTATAACTCCTAAAGCAGCGAAGAAGAAAGTATAGAGCAGGCATGCACATGGTTGTTTCGGAAATGTTTCCGTTTTTGTTCATAATAACAAAGGTAAGTGAGAACCAAAACTGTAAGTCCAAAAAGGGAAAACAAGAACAAAAACTTAATGCAAATTAGACAAAAACAATTGGCTTTTGGATGATTTTATTAATTTGGGTTTAACATGTTGATTGCCGTTGCTTATAAAAAATGATGGTGCTTTTACGGGAACCTGCTGAAAGTATGCATGACTTGTTTAATTATTTGCATTTCACTCGTTTAGTTTGCTTTCTATATATCTTGATCAAAGCTTTGCTAATAAAACCTAGGCAATGTGCATTTTGAAAAAGGGAAAGAAATTGTATTTGATACTTCAACTAAAATTGTAATACAGAATGGCATATTATATAACATCTTATTCATCGCTACATAACAAGAGTTTCTTTTTCTTCGGTTGCAATAGGTTAACCTCGATCTGGAAGATAGTTTACTATTGCACATTTAAGTAACAATAAAAACAAACTGTTGAAATTCATGTTCAGAGTTCATCAACTTTAAATAGTTTTTTTATGCAAAAGATTTGCATATCTAAAGAATAATTTTACTATGTCAAAGGAAATGTAGGTCATTTTTGTCAATGATAAGGGGAAAAGATGTATACATATATTTCTAAAATTACAATTAAGGACATTACTATATCTGATATGCATATTTTGGATTATTGTTACATTGCAATGTAGTAATGCATCTGTGTATATATTTGTTTGGGCAATTTTAATAATTAAAGTCGAATTTTGACTGATCCTTGCACAAGTCCTGTTGTGTTCCATCTATCTCTGTTAATAAACCGATCTCTAGCTATTACCAAGGCGTTCATCTTTTATATAAATGTAGTAAATGCAGATATTCGGGTAATCGAAATTATAATTCCTATCAATAATTTTTATTTCAAAAGTATTAGTTTTACAAAATATATCTTTGCAATTGAAAGAACAAAATAGCATTCATTATTGAATACCCGTTGAGCTTAAAAAAATTGTACTTGGATTTCAAAGAAAGTATGTCTTTAATATTACTTGATAATATGCACACGTTTCAGAAGTCGTTATAATGAAAAGTATCCTAGTACTTTTATTAATTTAAGTTGATCATTGAAATATATAAATGCTTGGTACTAAGTAAAATGTAGATTTTGATTAACATCATAATCAATCATAATCCATGGAATTTTTACTAGAATTAATCTAATTAATTATTTATCTCAGTAGTAGATTCTTCTTAAAACAAGACAAGACAATTCTTTATTAGCCTCAGACACACAGTGTACAAAAGGACAATAACATACAAATAAACATTTATCTGATGACAGACAGGAACACAATTACATGTAAAGTACAGTTATATAATAGAATAATCGAGTACACCTATCTATAGACATGGTAACATGGTAACAGTTGAGATGGATGGCATTATACCAAATGTATACAACGTTTTTGTTTTTGTTTTGTATTTTGTTTTGTTTTGTTTTGTTTTGGTTTGGTTTCTTCTTTCTTATGGTGTTGCCGTATGTAACTGGTGTCCATGGTAATATAAAAGATATATTTGATTAGCTATTAAGGGATATTGAGTAAATGCGAATGAGGCAACTTCCCTACAAAAACATGGTAAAACAAATCAATGGAACAACGCTTTTATTGTTGTTCTTAATCTTGAAGTCACCATAAGGCCTTCAACAATGAAGGCAATGTTCCTTTACCCATGAACCTTTGTAAATATTAGCTCAAAGTTAAGAATGTAACTATAAAATATGTCAACAAAATGTCGTATAAGTTAGTTTGCCCTTTTTCATTGTTGTATCGTAGATTCTGTCATTTAATACTGCAGACTTGTCTAAGGATTACAAAATGAAACTATCCAATTAACAACCGTAATCTAGCTGGCTGTGTGACGGGTGCCATGCGTGGAGCAGATTATACTTTTCCTTCCGTAGCTTTCCCATCTGTTGATACCTCAGTTTTTACTAGTGCTTAAGTTTTGTGGCGTTTTTTGTTTATTTGTTTTGTCTATGTCATGTTGCTCAATTCGTGTGGAATATGAATTGCAGTATTTTTTTTTTATTTTGGAAACCTCCTTTTTCATATTTTTGCTTCGGTATTCGTTTTCCGATGTATATTAATTCAATTTAAAAATCCTAAAATAATTTTGGATGTCATTTTCCCAAGTTTTTTTGTGTTTTTTGAGAATGCTTAGCAAAACATTTCTACAAATTGCGGTTTGTATAACAAGATAAAATTACAGAACAATAAATCATGCCCTAGATCGCTGTTTTCATGTCTATATGCTTTTTACCCTAATCAGTAAATGATTGATCGAAAATAAAACAGATTTTGTTGTTCATATGAAACCTATCAATAATGGTTTATGTTTCCAATTTTCTGTGGGATCTCACACCAGGTTCTACTCTGCGCAGTATCAAAGTAGCAATCTTGTCAGAACATATAGAGAACGTAATATGTCTGAATGTTCCACATTTTTGTTAAAGAGGCAAAAACTGCAGTTTGAGTGATTTCTTAATCAGGGCGTTTTTCTATGCAGTTATCTTCTCCCTAGAACAATTGGAATAAAAATTTAAAGAAATATGGCTTCGCTTAACAGTTAAAAATAAGTTTTAAACGATAAATGATTATTGTTATATGTCACAGGTCATATCACATATTATTAGCTGCTGTAGATATAGTAAAGTAGATAAATTCACAGTAGTGATGTTGTCAATATCATTGGCATGAGGATAAATAAAAAAAATACCAAACAGAATTGTTCAAAGCAAAAATCTAAAGGCCAAAAGACAAAAAAGTGTAAAATGAAATTGTCAACCGCAATGATCATGACATGCAGGCATTTCAAAAGACATGGCTGCTTAAACTGGTTTTTGGCGCGTTAAATCTCCCCTTACAAATTGTCTGGTAGCAACTTAATATCATAGGCACTTTTTTATCTATTGTGTTCCTTTGTGCGCATTTATTTGATACCTTTATGGACGTAGACTCGTATAATTATTTTTAATACTAAAAGGACTTAATTTGAGGAATTCATGGGATTTTCAAAATAATAAATATCAAACGTTTCTTTGTAACACACCCTATTTTGGCAGATTTTTCTATAATTATTATGAATGTATTCCATTTAAAAATTTCTTAACTAAAAATCATCGTTTGCAGCGTTTACATGTATAAGCATGAGGCATGAAATTTGAACAGACATATGTGGCTGTTCTGAATAATAAACATATAGTTCCATTTGCTTTATCTTACCATGTATTTATAGGGATTTTGTCCCATGTAAATTTACTCCTCCATATTCCTTTATTTGTTCATTTACGGTGGAGTTTGTCTCTCATGCTGTGTTGAGTCCGTAAAAAGATTCGCAATGCTTGAGGTGCATGCTGTTTTTATTTTTCGCAATAATGGTATTTCTTGTTCATGTGAGAATTTCTTGTATGAATGCACTAAGAAAATTCAACATTTGGCTTCCTTGTTTTGTGAAAATTAAACTATTTATCTGGCAATTTGTATATATATTGCCCACATCTCCCGATTTTACTTGCCAGGTTTTCAAACAATGAACTCGATGATTGCGCTTTGATCGTTTATATGTTGTCTATTGGTCCCTTTGTGGGGGAACGGATGGCAGTGAGTGGTAACACTAGTGTGTCTGATATGTTATGCTTGTTGACGACCCCATTGCAAAAAATGGATACATGGATGTAGCGTTGTTGAATATCTTTGGTATAGAACACAAACGAAAAAAACAATTGGTCGATATCCTAAAAAAGGATTTATTTATATATCTGTTATATATCAACAGTTCACAGAAATCTCCTGTGT